>SNQJ01S0062226.1:9083-19201 GCA_010110895.2 Picea sitchensis
TGTTTTCTTTTCACTAATACAATCATTTCCATTGGTGACATGAGTCTTGTTTGTTTCTTGTTCTTATGTCCTTATGCACAATAGTTTAGTTGTTCTTTCATTTCCTAGTTTAATTCTTAGCTTAGTCTTTTATGTTTATTTTTCTAACCCTTTCCTTTATTGTTGTCTTGCTTAGCTAACCCAACTAATCTTGTAAGCACCTCTGTTTTGCTCATTTATGTGACAAAAGAGGTGCAACAGATTGACGACTCCACTAGGGAAAGGTATCAATTTCTTACCCCATTTGGGTTATTTTAGCTCTTTTTTTTGTTTATTTAACCTGCAGGTGCCATAATTGACCCAATCCGACCTGCAAAACATCAAATTCAAAGCTGAGTTGAGAGAATTTAATTCAAAATTTTCTTCGCGGCTGTGTGACAGTTGTGCATAGGTTTATTGGCCCACAGTCGCGCATCGTGCACATGTGCGCCTAGATCATTATGTTACTCAACGCCTTCTGCACACTTGCACTCAAAAGCCTTTTTCAGTGTGTGCATTGGCGCTCAGTGCGCCTCTATCTACTCTGAGACCTGCACACTTGTGCAGAAAAACACACATTGTAAGCCTTTTTGTGATTTGTGGAAGCCCCTAGCCTTCTTAAAGATGATTCCATGCATGTTGTAATCTGCACCACACTTAGTTCCCTCTCCATATAAAGGGATTAATCAAAACACATAAGCACTTAGGGGGTTTAAAATCATTATTTCCTCGTTTGCTTTCATTTTGCCACATGGATGGTCTGCTTTGACTAAGAGTATAAGTTGGAATCATTTGTAATCACATATAAAACTTGCATTTGGACCAGAAATTGGATATCAATCGTTGAGTATGCTCTTCTCTCCTGGTTCAAAGCGATATTGAGAATCAAAAATAGGTTGTAGGACAATTTCATCTCCCTTAAAAAGAAAAAATATTTAGGAGAGGACAACACCCCCTCGAGACTCCTCTTAGTTTATTTTTCAAAACACACCTTAAACTTGTAACGAGCCCACACATGCCCACATGCTACAAAGATAGGATAGTGTTGAAATTTATTTTCTTAGATTAAATCACTTGGGAAGTTTAAAGGTTTTGTAATGGGTCCATACATGCCCACATGATCACAATCTAGGATAGTTTCAAAACTTTCTTAGATTAAATCACAATAGGGAGTTAAAGGAATCGTAAGGACCCACATGTCCACATGCTAGTTTCCTAGGGACTTTAAAATTCCGCAAGGTTGTACCATTGACACATAGTAACTTAGGTAATCAACACTTGTAAGGACCAAGCAAAGTCCACATGCAACAAGGTGACATCTAAATTATTAAAAATTGGCACAGTTTCACTTGTTCTCACAGAAAGTCACTTCTCACTCACATAGTATTCATCTCAAAACATGGAGGTTGAAGTAAGTTTCCTCCAAAGGGATTCCGAAACACCCCACCTTTTTCTTGACGAAACTATCCACTCCCACTTAATTTCAATGAAGTTGGTTCACACCCCCAATCTCTCAAACAAAACACATCTAATTTTTTTTTCTAAAAACTCACTAAGTTTTCCTCCAGAGGAGGTGCCAAAAGAAATCTCTTAGTCTACGTAGGATTTTGGGGATAGGCATCTAAATAACTCCCCGTTATCTGATTCTCATATTTTCAAAACAATATAAGTTTTCAAATAGGGAACTTTAAAATTCTCCAATTCAAGTGTTCCTAACACCATAAGGAAGGGAGATACCCATGAAGGGTTGAAGGTCGAGGTCCAGTTATTCTATGTGTCCCCCCTTGAGGCACCCACCTCTTGGACAGGATCCAGCCTGTGACCCATTTCTTAGGCCAAAAATCTAAATGTCAGACTTTGACTGAGGTACCTAGTGACCAAATTTTAGGACATCTATGCAGGCGGAAATTGTGGGCTGCAATTTGCACCTTGATCGGATTTTGTGTGGCTATTGGGAAATATCACCAGCTCTTTCAGGATATGCACCCTCTACCCCTCATTATAACTAATTACTTCATCCTTCACTAGTCCCTCTTCCGGTGGCTTCAGACCCCACTGTTGAGTATTATTGGAAGGTCCAGTGCTATTTTGAGAGGAAGGACATTACATCTTTTAGGACACGAGCATATTTTTTCTTTGTTCCCCCACACAGATAAAATCCACCTATACACATATATGCTTCTTTATCAAAACACTTTATGATACACTTCTGATTACGTTTGATTTGGATATATATTGTGTAAAGTTCAAAAATTGCAGCAAAGGCTCGTGTTTATTTATTTCTCTCACCACCATTCGCACACATTCACTCAGCTAGTCGGACATCATAGGGGACCCAAAAAAACCCCGTCATTCCAGACGCTTTCTAAATCTCCCTCCTATTCTAGGGGGAGTTCCTAGTCTTGCCAACTCATTAGCCCCACCTTCTCACACTCCTGTGAGTGCCACTGTCTTAGGATTTGCTTTGCTTGGTTCCACCTTACTTGGGTCCAATTTCCAAGGTCCACTGCCCACTCGCTCTCCTTTACACGGAAATGGGGGGGAAACTTCCTCTCAAGGGGGAAGTACAAACCCACCTAGTCCCCCTCAAGGGTCAGGTTCACAAAACACTAAAACCATGGTTGGAACTAATCCTCCACCACCACTCTAGATGCCATATTTGACCTCTCTCAATATACCAAATCTAAGAAAACTCACAAATGATCCTATATTGCATGACCCCACATGGCCTACAATGCCTACCAAACTACCTTCAGATATCCCCAAGTTTGAAGAAAAGGTAGGATATGACCCTGCCAACCATGTCATGACTTTCCATTTATGGTGCTCTTACAACAACATCATGGATGATTACATCCGACTACGATTATTTCAACACACACTCACTAGACCATCAACCAAGTGGTATGTAGACGAAAAATCAAGGTCCCATGCGACCTTCGAATCCCTGGCCAAAGAATTTTTTACCTTTTTCCAATTACTAATCCGTCATGACAATGGTCTTGAACTACTCTCTAATTTTAAACAAACCTCAACCACACATATCGCTGATCACATTCACGAGTGGCATCGACGACGTAGTTTGTGCAAGAAACCGCCAAACAACAATGTCTCAATTGGTTTCTCAGATCACTTATCTCTCTCCTCGGTAAAGATGTGACTTCCATCTTCCCTCAATCAGAAGAAGAAGCCATCAGTAAGGTTCAACAATATGACCTCATGTATTCACAATCAGGATACTTGTACACAGTATTGCTTGATCTCCCAAGACCCATGTCATTTGGCCAAGACAAGCCTGGGATGTCTCACTCAGCAGACGAATTGATTGGTACCACCACACACCACATTCCGCAACCCCAACAACCACCAATGTATGGAACACCTCAATATCCACCGACATATGGAGGAATCCCTTATTATCCTCCACCCCCTTATCAACAACCATACCCTGCTACCCTTCCTCCACCCATCAAGCCACCACCGACACCCACAATACGCCCATCTATCCAAACAAGTTTTGGTACTCCCTCTACCTCAGCTTATGCTCTAAGTACTAGTAAAAGTGCCATGCCTTCCTATGTACCTTACGGATCATTACCACAACATAATCTGTATTTTCCATTTCCTGGCCCTCCACAACCCATGGCTCCACCACCAGGACACCTTCACGCTAGGGTTAATTTTGTTCAACCCTCTCCCATTCAGCAATATCAAAATTTTGAACAACTGAATATGGAAAATCCAACCCATCAGTCAAATAATGCCAAAAATAAAGAAAAAAATCAGAACAATAACAACCCATGTCAAGGAGGAAATCACCCCCAACAAAACCAACCTACTGGGGGCAACCAGAATCAAGGGACTCAGAACCCCCAGGGGGGAAACAACAACAGACATCAAGGGAAAAATAACAATAACCTTTGAACCAACTTCCCCTGTGCCCTTTGTGGTGAGTTCGGTCACTATACTCATCATTGCCCCTAAATTGCTGATTTTAAACGGATGAAAGACTTAGGGAATGAACCACATCCTCCAGGACTTCCTGCCCCTCAGCAGGCCCCATAACAATACATGCAACAACCACCCCTAGCCATGCTGTAGAACCCCATTCCACACCAAGGAGTGATGAACACCTAACAGGATATGCAGCCTACCCCACCACAGTTGGGACAATATCTCAATCCAAGCAATCCCGTAGATCGTACTATCCTTCTCACTATTGAGGAAGAAGTCCTTCTACAAACACGTAGTCGTCAATACCATGCACCCTCTGAATCTCTTCCCATTCCCCCAGAAACAATCCCAACACCAACGGGATCCCCTTTGATGATCCCTCTCCCTAACACAAAAACACCTCTTCGCATCCCTCGCATCCCATTGCGCAGGAATGTCCACAACCCCCAGGCTAGGGCAGCTCATAACTACAGTTTGGTCGATGAATTGGCACAATCCCCAGCTGCCATGTCAGTCTTAGAAGTACTTCAAACTTTTCCCACTCAGCGGAAGTCATTACTTTCTGCCTTGGGGGAAATCGACCTTGCGGATACTCAACTCATCACATTTGATCTCGATAGCGGAGAACCTCGCCTCCCCGCTCTCATCGCTTTTCAAATCCCCATTAAAATTTGAAAAATTATAGTTCATCGGTGCATCATCGATGAAGGTGCATCCACATGCATCATGTCCAAGTATGTATGGCAGAAAATTGGTTCCCCCGAGCTTATACCATCTGCTATTACCTTAAGAGCTTATGAAGGATGACCATCTTCTCCCAAAGGGATCTTCCAAAATGTTCCTATAGAACTCGGGGGAAAGACCATTCTCATTGACATTGAAGTTATCAACACCCCACTCGATTACAATATCTTGTTCGGTCGTAGCTACATGTACGCTATGAAGGAAGTTGCCTCTTCCATCTTTCGAGCCATGATGTTCTCCCATAACGGGAAGATCATTACCATTGATCAAGTCTCACATTATGAGCCTAACCCTTCTGCCAACATCAATAACATTCTCCCTTTCGTCCATACTAATCCTGAGACGTACCCACTCATCGAAATGGGTCCCGGAATTTTCAAAGACCCATCCTTGTTAGGAACTTACCATGGTGCACCACCGCTCATTCATCATTCCAATCAGGTATGTGTCATCTTGTCCAAATGAACTAACATTGAGGATACCCTTCCTCCCTGTGAGGCTTCTCTTATATCTGACGTCCCACTGGTCGCAGAGCTCCTTCCTCAAGAATCTCCTGTGAACTCGTCGATTCCACTAGTTCACGATTTCACCTCACCCCAAGGCCATATCCTAGTTTGGGAGACAGTGCCCCAAGACATTACTCAAATCCTTTTCTTTTACCCCCCACCAGGTGTACAAGATTTCTAGGTCGCTGCAACGCTTACCCTTCCTAATATGGTACTGGCAATCCCAGTTTTGTATTTACATCCACCTGAGATGGTTCGTCAACCATGCCTCCCTTCCCAAATAGAAGGAATCCTGATGTGGATTCCCATACTCACTCCCACCATACCCCTTACACCCCCACTCACTAACCCCCCTGTTATGGCTGGGGGAAGGTGAAAGAAGAAGGAGTCCACAACTTCACTTCCCCCATGCATCCAACCTCGTTGTGCACTATGCGAGAAAGATGGACACCCCACCAACAAATGCCCATCCCTCCTCGAGTTACGTAATCTCATCCAACTCCCTTGAGCACCACCATCGCTCATCGCTTCCTCCAGTATTGCCGCTATCTCATAGAACACAAGTAACAAAGGACTGCGAACCAAATTCACATGCACCATCTGTTCAGAATATGGCCATTACACACACCACTGTCCAGCGTTACCTCAATTTCGTCAGACACTAACAGTTGTACGCCAGAGCTTTCAGCAAACACCCACACCAACTCCTGTCACCGACATCCATTATGTCACAACCTCAGTCAATGAACGTATGAGATGCCCTTGCTCTATCTGCGAATCCTTAGATCACTTTACATATCAGTGTCCTATGATCATTGAATATAGGTAATGCCAAGTGACCCTAATTCAAACTCCTACACCCCCTACAGAATTGATGATTAATGCTAACCCATCACTAGAGATTCTTCATATTATTTCTCCTGAGCCAAAAGCACTCCCTACTCTGCCATGGTTCTTGGATAACTTATACGAGGATTTACCCTCAAATCCCCCCAATTCCCCCATTCATTTCCCCATGGAAATTTTACACCCAACTACCATTTATAACCCTCAATATCTCAATATTTGGTTTATGTCAAGCGAACCATTGCAATCTCATTGCGTCATTTCCCCTACTTCTTCATCACTAGAAGATAACCACACAATCACAGTCATCGATATCACTCTTTTAAATCCCTTGTATTCTCGACAATTCCACTATGACGAGGACATACTCGAGGAATTAACCACCCCCGACTACCCATGGGATGTGCTACACTACAGAGCGCTCTTCCTTTCACATGAAGCTTTCACGCCTCCTAAACAACACCCCATATACGTAGTCGAAACCAAGGATTTTATCCCATCAAGGAATATCGACTGGTTCAACAATTCTATCCCTGCCCCTGATGCTTTTGAAGATGACAATATGGACAACATTTCCCCTACAATCAAAATTGATATTTCCATCAAAAATGGAGTCGTCGAGGAAATCACCATTGGCGTTGCATGCACTCCTAAAGAAATCACTGCCTACAAATCCCTCTTCCAAGAGTACTGGGATATTTTTGTCTGGTCATACACAGAGATGTCCGGCCTTGATCCCTCTATTGTTGAACATCGCATAGACATCTGGCCTGATATCACACCGGTTCGCCAAAAACAACGACCACTACACCCATCCAAAGCAGCGGCCATCAAAGTCGATATTGACAAATTACGTGCAGCTGGGTTCATCTACCCCATCGCCTATACCTCATGGGTCTCCAACCCTGTCCCCGTTAACAAAAAATAGGGCACCATCCGTGTATGCACAGACTTTCGCGATCTCAATCACACCTATCCCAAAGACAACTTTCCAACGCCTTTCATCGACCAAATTATGGATGAATGCACAGGCCACGAGGCTTTATCCTTCATGGATGGTTTCTCTTGCTATAACCAAATCCAAATCCATCCAGCTGATCAATACAAGACCACATTTGCCACCCCTTGGGGTACTTTTGCATATCGTGTCATGCCTTTTGGCCTAAAAAACGTTGGCACAACTTTCCAATAGGTTATGACATACATTTTTCATGATCTATCTCATATCATCCTCACATACTTTGACGACCTCACAGCTCGATCCAAATAACATGCTTAGCATCATGATGATTTACAAGTCATCTTTCAAAGGTGTCGTCAGTACAACATCCGCTTGAACCCCCTCAAGTGCGTGTTCTGCGTCACTGTCGAGCACCTCCTCGGGTTCATCGTTTCCCAAAGAGGTATTACCATGGATCCCCTCAAATTCTAGGCCATCACAAAAATTCCACCCCCTTGGAATTTACGCCAACTCCAGAGCCTACAAGGAAAAGCTAACATTTTACGGTGATTTGTCCCAGACTATGCCACTCGAGCACACGGTTTCCTTTTCTTACTACGCCACGACATCCCATTCCACTGGGATGAACATACCCAAAACACTTTCGACGATCTTAAAATGGCACTCTCCAACACCCCTTTAATTAGTTCACCTGACTATAATTGTGACTATATCCTCTACATATCAACCTCAACCGTCTCAGTAGCAGGAGTTCTTGTTCAAATAGGAGATGATGATCGTGAGCATATCATTTACTACATTAGTAAAAACCTCTCAGGGCCACCCTTGAAATACAATCACGAAGAGAAACTAGCCCTTGCAGTCGTCCTCGCAGTCCAGAAACTGTGCCATTACATTCTGCTTCGCACAACCAAAGTCATAGCAGATTCCAACCCCATGCAATACTTGCTCAGTCGTTGGCAAATTAACGGTAAATTTGCTCGATGGATTGTTATCCTTCAGGAGTACAATCTCGAATTTNAGAAACTGTGCCATTACATTCTGCTTCGCACAACCAAAGTCATAGCAGATTCCAACCCCATGCAATACTTGCTCAGTCGTTGGCAAATTAACGGTAAATTTGCTCGATGGATTGTTATCCTTCAGGAGTACAATCTCGAATTTGCAACACCCAAGAGTAATAAATCTCTCATCCTCGCCGAACTCATCACAGCTTTCCCCTCCGATACTACCAGTTCCCCCATCAATACCAACTTCCCCGATGAACATCTCTTTTACATCCTCTCGAATGATCCTTGGTACGTCGATCTCCTTGTCTACCTCTGAACCCAAAAGTTCAGTAACCACATCTCACGAGATGATCGTCGACGTATTCTCCATCAAGCCCCCCTGCTATCTCCTCATCAGAGATATCTTATATCGACGAGGGGTCGACATCATACTCCGTCGATGCTTAACTATTGATGAGGCCGACCGAGTCTTGAATGATTGCCACAACGAATCTTGTGGGGGCCACCTTTCGGGGATGTCCACCACTCAAAAAGTCATCCGCGCAGGTTACTTTTGGCCTACATTATTTCACGATTGCATTCATGCCGTGAAGCGATGTGATAAATTCCAACAAAGAATGAGCACCACCTGCTCTTCTACACCTAGTCATTACTATGGGCCCCTTTTGTAAATGGGGCATCAACTTCATGACGTGCAACCCTCCATCCATCAAAGGACACAAATACATCGTCGTCATAGTTGATTACTTCACAAAGTGGGCTGAAGCCATGCCTACCTTCAACAACATCGCTGACAACGTAGCACATTTTTTCTTTAACCACATCATATTATGCTTTGGAGTACCACTCCAACTAGTCTCTGATAACGGTAAACATTTCAAGAATGATATTTTCGTCGAACTCTCATCTCGGTTAGGATTCTCCCACGGATTCGTCTCACCATACTACCCTCAGTCCAACGGGTAGGTCGAAGCAGTTAAAAAGGTCCTCAAGACCATGTTGCAGTGCACGGTTAACAAACATAAGACCAATTGGCATCATATGTTATTTTACGCACTATGGCCTTGCCGTACGGTCGTGAAAACTGCCACTGGTTTCAAACCATTTCATCTAGTCCACGGGGTCGAGGCCACTCTTCCTATCGAGTGCGAAATTCCCTCCTTACGCACTGCGATTGAGCTGTTACCCAACACTACTCAAATGGAGCAGCATTTGTTGAACTTAGAGTCCCTCGATGAATATCGTCGATCTTCATTACAGAACAATGAGGCAGCCAAAAAACGGTCAAAATCCACCTTTGATCATCATGTCAACCTTCGCTCATTTTGCGAAAGTGACCTTGTCCTTTCTTACGATAATGCTCACGATACCCTCGACCACAGCAAATTCGAGTCACTATGGCATGTCCCTTACATTATCTAACATTGCCTCACTAAAGGCGCATACATCTTGGCTTCCCCCGAGGACCTCTCTCTCAAAGCACCCGTCAACGGGTTGTACTTAAAGAAATTTTACGCCTTTTGTAGTGTTTTTAATCTTTTTTTTTCCATACCTCATGTCTAAACTATCATTTGTGTTATTGACAGATGCCTCTTCCATCGGCCTACCACATCGGTTATGCCGACGACGCCAGCCGGTGGACACAGAATCTCGCTTTAGCTGCTTAGGCCCTCTATTCCCCTTCACATGAACTGCTCCACTCTAGCAGCATATGTTTGGGCTATGCAACCAACAACCAAGCTGAGTACATTGCCGTCATTGGTCTCCTCACCGATGCTAGCCATCATCGTATTCATCACCTTAGCGTCTTACTAGACTCCCAACTGGTCATCCTCCAGCTCAACAATGTGTACCATGTCCGCGATCCTTACCTCTTTCGCAAATACCTGCAAGTTAGACTTTAATCTCGACATTTTGATTTCATTACATTTACACATATTCCAAGACAATTTAATCAAATCACAGATAACATGGCTAACATTGTACTAGATTGGCATATATCACATCAAGCCACCTCTACACACATAAACCATTAGAAATCTATCACAAAATATAGATTAGATACCATACACAAAAGTA
>SNQJ01S0062227.1:0-16083 GCA_010110895.2 Picea sitchensis
GCAGCCGTTGATTTAATATCATACCTGGACTGTTGATCACAGCCCGTATCAGAGTTTCGTGAATCACGGTTTCAAAAGGAAAAGAAACAAATGCAACAAGAACCTCGATTTTGCGATATAAGATATCGCGATTCAATCGCAGCTGTCAAGTCAATATTAGATCTGGACCGTTGATCAAACTCCACATCAGAGTTTCGCGAATCGCGACATAGAGAGGCAAAGAACACAATGCAACAGGAATGCCAATCTCGCGATATGCGAAATCACGATTTAATCGCAGCCATTGAATAAAGAAGTGATCTGGACCGATGATCTGACTTCTTCGTGGAGTTTCAGTGATCGGGATTTGTAAGTGACAAAAACTCTAAACGCCGAGAGTACCGAAATAATGATGTGTGAAATCTCGATTGGATATGAACCATCGGATCAAGTATTGATCGGAGGGTTACTGTTCTCTCTCAAGAGTTAACTCCTTAGTTTGGAATCTGTTAGCAGAACAGACTCATGATTGCAAATTAGTTGTCGATCAGTTGGCGTTTCAGTTGCCTGGACAGTTGTCTTTCTTTTGCCTAAGGAAATGCGAAGTGGAACCACCATGTGGGTGAGTATAAAAGAAGATGAGACAGACTGTATGTTGTTGGCTGTCATGGAGGGAAAATGAATAAACAGTAAGAAAAATAAAATGAGCAGTGGCGAAGCAAGAGATTGAGCAAATGTGAAGAGTAAGATGAAACGCAGAGTAGAAGCAGAGCAGAATGATAGACAGAGAAGAAGCAGAGCTGAATGACAGAAAAAGTTGATGCAGAGAAGACCTGCTAAACAAACAGAAGAAGAGAAGAATTGCAGAAAAGAAGATAGAAGACCAGATTTATAAAGAAGGAAAGATGGGTAAGAATTGACATATCTGAATAAGCTGTCTGTGTATTTATTATTTAATTTTATAGGGAGGTTGGGAGGTGCTCCGGAGGACTGTTTTCCTCAGAGGTTCAAGTGGGAGCTTGAACACTAGAAGTTGTAGCTTCCATTTGGTTGCAGCCAGAGAAACCAGAGTGGCAGGGTGGTGTAAGGGAGAACTAGTGTTCTCTATTATGCAGGTTGGAGGCTGTGTAACTGGAAGTTGGTGCTTCCATCCAGTTGGTGTTGGAACACTCATCCAGTTGGTGCTGGAATATTCAGGGAGTCGGTGCTTCCTTCTAGTGGGTGCTAGAGTAACCAGAGAGTTGGTGCTCTCAAACAAGTTGCAGCTTGTAAAACAGAGGTAGTAGCCTCACATTGAGTTGGTTCTTAATTGTAAATGATGTACAGAACTGAAAAATATTGCCTATCATTTCTAAGAAGAAGAGGTTTTCTCCCTTTATGGGTTTCCTCGTGAAAATCTGTCTCTGTGTGTACTTTATGTGTGACTGATGCTCTTTACTTTTACTGTCCATATGTTGTATATTGTTGATGATCACTTGAAGGAAGATTAATAATATTTAAAAGGTATAAAATTGTTTAAGCTCATAAACAATTGATTCACCCCCACCTCTCAGTTGTTTTAGTATTTCCAACAAATATTCATTCCTCAAAGGAGTCAGTTTTTCCTAAATCCTCTTTAGGTGGAATAATGAGACTTCATGAAATTTATTTGTTTGATTCAAAGAAATATTTAGTTCTCTCTATAACTTCTTCTTAAATACCCATTTTCTTCCAATGGGATTTATTCCAACCAAAAACTCCACTAGATCCCAAGCCTCATTCTTGTCCATGGATTCCATTTTTTTAACCATGGACTTTTTCCGTAGTTTGTTTTCCTTTGAATCCACTATGTCCCTAATATTTCTAGGATCATAATTAGTAATAAACAAAGAAAAATTAGAGAAACATTAGGTGGAGTATACCCTTTCAATTTCCTTCTTTCTGGAACAAATCTCATCAATACCGTAGTATGAGGTTTTTCCTCTTCTTATTCATGTTCTTCTATATATTTTGATTCATTTTCCTTCAATTCAAACTCTACTTTCTCTATATATTCCTCCCTGGGTAGGACTTCATGTTTGAAAACATATTTGATTTCTCTAAATACCACATCTTGACTATACACAACCTTCTTAGTTTATTGGTTCCAAATCCTATAACCTTTCAAACCATCTCTATAGCCAATAAAGATACACGTTTCAATGTTTTTATCTATCTTACTTCTATTTTTCTTTTGAGCATGTACATAAGCATCACATACAAATGCCCTGAGATATGTAAGAGAGGGTTTCCTACATATCCATACCTTGTATGGATTATTGTCATCCAGTGCTGATGAGGGTTATTGATTGATCAAGTAACATGTAGTACTCATTTCCTCTGCCCAAAATTATTGTCCTAACTCAACACCAGTGAGCATGTGCCTTGATTTTTCCATCARCGTCATGTTCATCCTTTCTGCAACTCCATTCTGTTGAAGTGGTTATGGAGTATTATTCTTCCTTTCTATACCACACTTATTACATAATTGTATGAATTCATTTCCACATAATTCTACACCAATATATGTCTTGAACACCCTAATTCTTTTCTCTATCTGATTCTCCACAAGAGCCTTAAACTCTTAAAATTTGTCAAAGACTTCATATTTTTTCCTAGGGAAATAAATCCATGTATTCCTTGAGAATTCATCTATAATTGAGAAATATTACATATATTTACCAAGTGATGGAACCAACATAGGTCCAAACATATTAGTGTTCACCAACTGTAATATTCCCTCTTCCCTTGTAGCATCAAAGGAAAGTCTTACACAATTCATCTTCCCATATAAACATTGTTCACAAAAATAAAAATACAAAGAGTAAATGGACATACCTTCAACCATGCCTTTATCATGTAGTACTCAAAGTCCCTTTTCTCCTATATGACATAGTCTTTGATGCCATAGCATAGTGTTTTCTCTAGAGACTATATAAGTCTTTCCTTCTTTAGCTCCAATCTTGCGAACAATGGAATTGTTTCACCTATCACTAATAGTGCCTCCCAACAACTTATAAAGAGTTCCAATCCAATCCTTCTTGAAAAAAACCATTGCCCCTCGAACCAACCTACATGTTTCCTTTTCAAAATATTATTTTTATACCTGCATCGTCCATCTTACTTATCGAATTCAAATTCTTGACCAATATTGAGATGTGAAGAACACTAGGGAGTGTTCTATTCCTACCATTCATGAGCTTAAAATTGAATTTTCCTTGTCCTCTTATTTTTGTTATCAAGTCATCTCCTAGAAAAACATCACCCTTAACATACATTTCATATTAGTAAAACCACTCCCTATGGGGAGTCATATGGAAGTATTCACCTAATTCTACCAACCATGCCTCATGATATGCATGTGTTCTTAAAGAATCTGAGTACACATCCCCTCCTCCATCTGTGGAAGTTTTTTCTTCTGTAGAAGAGGCATTATTATTTCCCTTCCCTCTCTCAACACTTTTGGATCGTCTTTGTTCCTTGTAATTCCATTATTTTCCACATCTCCATCATACCTATATAGATTTTCTAGGATATTTAGATCTCCCACTCAAGACTTATTTCTAATTATTTCCTAGGAGCATCCTCTTGTAAATAAGGCATATGTGCTCTGGATTTCCATTTTTTTCGACTTCATCTCCTCCGACAACAAGGATGACACCACATCATCAAAACTTAAAGTAGTTTCATTACTACCTATGGACAAAACTAGACTATCCCACAAGTCTATTAAAGAGAAAAATAAATTCATAAACTTATATTCATCATAAGTATTAATATAAACAAACAATAATTGAGTTACTACAATATTGAAGGCATTTAGATTCCTTGTCACCGAGTCTCCATCTTTCATACTTAGGTTGTACAACTTATTCCATAGGATAAGTTTTTACTAGGGACTCATAATGATACAAATCCCCTAAATTATTCCATAATTCCTTAGTTGTATCTTCCCTTGACACATTTGGTAATATTTAATCTCAAAAACACAACCGGATTGTGGTCTTTGCCTTCTGATCCAATTTTTCCTAGTTTTTTGTTGATGTTCCTATAGGTGCATTTCTTGGATCCACAATTACCCATTGATATTTTTATACCAACAAATATTCCATGTTGAGCTTCCATAAATCAAAAAAATTGCCATTAAATTTCTCGATCTCTATTTTTTAATTTCTTGACATTTCTTTTCACCACAAAAATCGATAATACAAATCTCCCAGTGTAACAAGCTAAATCAAAGAATTTATTCAAACCCCTAGCCACAAAGGCATCCCCCTAAATCTAATAACCTCTCTAATACCAAATGCAAGGTTTAAACCTTTTACAGTAATGTAATGCACACAAAGATTTGTTGGAGCATATCCCTAACTTAGATTAGTTTATACTTAGCCTAGACTCCTAGATCTTGGTTAATACATTCGTTTACACTTTATTTCACCTAATTTGGACACATAGAAAAAAAGGGTGCCTCATCCTTAGATTTTAGGGAAAACTGCTAATTTTAGATCAAGACTCAACTCYCGGTTCTTGATTTTCTTGATTTTTCTTGATTTTCTCGATTTATTCTTGATTTTCTTGATTTATTCATGATTTATTCCAACTCCCCCATGAAAAAACTCATCTATTATTAGGGAATGTGCGCCTCCTCTTGGATTAATAGATTTATTACTTAATTAATGATTTTTGTCGTTACTATTATTAGTAACTACTATTTCGGGTCAATTAAGTGAGTTCGAACTGCTTCTCTTGTCAGTTAAGTGAGCTTAAGTGAGATAATGCGCATCACTTGACTCTTGTGGACATTAATGAGTGTGAGATATGTATCTTTAGTGGTCTAGGTCGAACTATGTGATCTCCCTTAGCTTATGACACCTATTTTAGCTATTTCTAGCTTTTTTTGACTAGAATTTCTATGTTGGAAATTCTATATATTCACCTCCTCTCTTCTTTTTGAGAATGTTTGCTCATGTATATTCATTTTTGATTAATATAATTCTCTGATTTATGGAGAAAAAAATTTCTCTCATCTCTTGAATATCAACAAAATTTTTTTGTTCAATTTGACTAGAATTTTAGATCTATCGGGGTTTTTGCAGGAATTCTACATGGTATCAGAGCTAGATTGAATCTAGTGGATTGTACACAGTTTTATTTGCAGGTATAGATCATCAGGAGACGTAGAAAAAAGAAATGGATCATCTCTCTCATCCCACAAAAATCATTCTAAATCCTTTCAATTACTTCAAATGGAAGACAAAGATCTCTCTGCTCCTCCGAAGCAAAGGGATTTACCGGGTAACAATGGGAACGAAGAAAGAACCGACTGCTGCAGCAGAGAATATAAAGTATTTCAATAAATTGGATGAAGCAATTGGGCTGATATGCCTATCAATTTCCATAGAACTCCTCATTCATGTCATTGGAGCCACTACTCTTGATGTGGTCTGGACCACATTGGAAGGACTATTCGGCAAGTAGGATGCAATGAGAGTGCATCAACTGGATAATAAACTCATATCCCTAAGTCCAATTCATTTGAGCGACCTGAAATAATTCTTCACCAATTTCAAATCCATCCTCGTTGAACTTAATGCATGTGGAGTCACGAAAGGGGAAGAACAACTCATCCTTTCAATTCTCTCGAAATTAGGCCCTGAATATTCCATATTTGTGTTGTCTTTTCAACCATCTAAACTGACTTAGGAAAAATGGAAAATGCCTCCATTGAATGATTTCATTGCAACATTGACTCAAGATCAAGCTAAGTTATTCCAAATGGGTGCCATCAAGTGTTCCAAGAACCAATCACTTGCGGCTATTGATGCTCCAAAGAGCATTGGAAAAGACAAGGAAAAAGGAACGGGTAAATTTCCTGAATCGAAGAAGGAGAGATTCACACAATATTCAGAGAAATCTTCTGAGCCTATGGGTAAGACGAATAAGAAGGAAAGAACACTTTTTAGCTACTGTTCCAAAGTTTTTCATCCTGAAGAAAATTGCATGAGGAAGACTATCGATGAGATGGCTAAGCAATTGCAACAACACAATCTCACAGTGCCCGAAAATGCAAAGAAGAAAGATGATAACAAAACAGGGGGGAGAGCACAAGATGATCATGCTTAAATGGATTTCACATCCAATCCATCAGCTTGGATCCTTGATTCAAGTGCATCGAACCATATGTTTACATCAAAATATGAATTTTCCTCCATCGAAGAAAGCACCAGATCCCCAATTTACTTGGGAGATGCCACACCCGCAAAGGTGTGCGGAGAAGGAATTGTTGATATTGAAGGGGGATGCTTCACAAATGTTCTTCATGTACCCTTGTTGTCTAAAAATATTCTCTCAATATATCATATCACTCATTTTGGCTCTGGAAGGAAGGTGGACTTCACTCTGGACTCCGTAGTGATTACCGACATTTCCACAGGCTCACGGCCTGCACATGGAATTGCATATCACAGTTCTCGTTTGTATTTCTTCTCCAACTTTGTTCCTAAATATATTAACACTGTATTTCCTTCACAATCTAATGATATCATCAGGTTATGGAATGAAATATTTGTCCATCTAAACTATAAGTACTTGCATCAACTCAGCAAGGAAAACATGGTAGAAGGATTGCCAGCTATTAAATTCACAAGCGGTGTATGTCAAGGATGCATTCTTGGCAACCATCCAGAGAAAAAGTTTGACAAAGGGAAGGCACAGCGAGCTTCTTCACTACTTGGTCTGATTCATAGTGACATTACGAGCCCATTCTCGCAGCCTTCAATCAGTATACAACTACAACACACAATGTCATATACACCACAAGAGAACAGTGTTGCGGAGAGGAAAAACCGGTCCTTAAAAGAGATGGCAAATTGTATGCTACAGTTGAAATCATTAGCTCCAAAGATATGGGCTGAAGCTATTAATTGTGTAGAATACATTGAAAACTGAGTTCCTCACAAATCACTCAAAGGCACCACTCTTTTTGAATGTTGGACCGGTAAGAAACCGAAAGTGTCGCACTTTCGTATTTTTGGTTCATGAGCATGGGCTCACATTCCGACAGATAAGAGGAAGGATTTGGAGCCTCAAAGTGTTGAATGGATATTTTTTGGATATCTTGAAGGTTTCAAAGGATATATATTGCTGGAATCTCACACTGAAAAGTTCATTCTAGCTCGAAGTGTGAAGTTTGAAAAAGAATCATTGCATGATTTTTCAGAAGACCCTGCCAAGGAACCGCTTGTTGTCACTGATGAGGAGGAATACAGAGGATGAGGAGCAGGTCATGGCTGCTCCAACTCATTTTCCAACTTGGGAAAAGAAAACCCCGCAAGATGTGGGTGAACTAGTCGGTGATCCTGCGGATACAAGAAGGACTAGATCACAGTTTTTTGGGGCTCCTCAAGCGCTGGCTGCCACATAACCTTTGTTTCCCATACATTGCTATATGTCACTTGTTTTAGATCCAAATTCACTCTCTGAGGTTGCAAACATATTCACCAAGTCCTTCACTAAAAATAAATTTTCAGAACTGAGAGTTATGCTTGGATTGGTGGAGACAACTGAGTAGGTCACTTTTGGCCACTCAACATTTTTTTTCCTCTTTTTGGGGGGGTTTTTTCCCAAGAGGTTTTACCTCTTTCCTCTTTTCATGAGGAATTATTTTATGTAATGACTTTCCGGGACTCAAATGTTTTGTCATTACAGATAAGCTTAAGGGGGGGTGTTGGAGCATATCCCTAACTTACATTACTTTATACCTAGCCTAGACTCCTAGATCTTGGTTAATACATTCATTTACACTTTATTTCACCTAATTTGGCCACATAGAGAAGAAGGGTGCCTCATCCCTAGATTTTAGGTAAAACTGCTAATTTTAGATCAAGACTCAACTCCCGGTTCTTGATTTTCTTATTTTAGGGAAAACTGCTAATTTAGATCAAGACTCAACTCCCCGGGTTCATGATTTCTTAAATTTTTCTTGATTTTCTCGATTTATTCTTGATTTTCTTGATTTATTCATGATTTATTCCAACTCCCCCATGAAAAAACTCATCTATTATTAGGGAATGTGCACCTCCTCTTTGAGTGAGATATTTATTCCTTAATTAATGGTTTTTTCCATTACTATTATTAGTAACTACTATTTCGGGTCAGTTAAGTGAGTTGGAACTGCTTCTCTTGTCAGTTAAGTGACCTTAAGTGAGCCAATGTGCATCACTTGAATATTGTGGAAATTAATGAGTGTGTGACATGTATCTTTAGTGGTCTAGGTTGAACTATGTGATCTCCCTTAGCTTATGACACATGTTTTAGCTATTTCTTGTTTTTTTTGACTAGATTTTCTATGTTGGAAGTTCTATATATTCACCTCCTCTCTTCTTTTTGAGAATGGTTGCTCATGTACATTCATTTTTTATTAATATAATTCTCTGATTTATGGAGCAAAAAATTTCTCTCATCTCCTGAATATCAGCAAATTGTTTGTGTTCAATTTAACTAGAATTCTAGATCTATCGGGGTTTCTGCAGGAATTCTACAAGATTATTAAAAATGGAAAAGAACACAATTGCAATTGCACATATACACAAAGATTTACCTTGAAAAACCAAACCGAGAAAACCAAAAATCTATTTAGAGATGCACCTCTAATTCTTATTCATCATCATACAACTTCATTTTTTATAATTAAATATATATATAGGATCCCACGACATCCAAAAAGGCATTGCCTATGTGTTCTAAAAAATGTTTTTTTTGTTGGAATCTTGTGATATAAATTTGCACATATAATCACTAATTTTTGTTGTTTAAAATCCATTTATAAATGCAGAAATGGAATCAACATGTTGAAAAACCCTTTGGGAACTCAGAATATACAAAAATAATCACTCAAAACTATGGATCTAATAATTTCTCGCTAGATTTCGGGCAAATTTCCCTGAAAAATATAGCTGGAAGAAACTATTATTTGTAGAAATTTTAGACTACAACCATCCAAAAACCCATAATCCATTGAATTAGATTAGCCGACAATCCTAATTATTTAATTGGAATTATAAAACCATTGGCAAAGATGGAAATCCACCCATGCACCACAAAATCGCCAAAAGGGAAAACAATGTTTAGAAAACCACTAAAAATAGATGCAAAATATTCCAATTTTCTTTTAGGGGATTTGCCCCCTTGCAACCCATTTCACAAGAGGGGAAACCACCCCCATGTGACCCCCCACCCCCTCGACCACACACGAGGTTGGTCTGGAAAAGAATATAACACATATCCAATACTATATAGATACCAACAAATCGCATTATATCTTATGGGATAAAGAGGGTTGAATTGTATTTCCTTGGTGGACCTCAATGCCTTAATTATTTTGTGGAAAACACTTTGTATTTTAGATAAAAAAAAAAACCGTCACAAGATGATATAATAAAAATGAAATTTTTAGATGTATATTTATTCATAACTCAAGTGACAAATCCTTTCAATATAGGTAGCTCCATTAGGAGGGGTTTGTTGTTCCACAAAACAAGCACACACACCGCAAGACAATTATTGAGCCTACAAATCAAGTTTCATTCAGTCATCCATAAGCATACCTTGTAATATAATAAAATAATAAGGAATATGGCCTTAGCCACAAAATTTCCCAATGATGTGTGAGTTGTGGTCATATGTATATATTACACTATGAATTATAACAATACAATACATACATTTTATGGTTAATAATATTCAAAATAAATTATGGCCAGGCAGGTGTCGAGGGGGCGGTTCTTTTCGATCCCGGAGTAAAAATGATCCGGATTATTTTCGGCACTAAATGAGAGAGGAGATATAATAAATAAATGTATAGAGAAATATCGAATATCCAATAATATAAAAAAAATGTATCAGAGATGCAACCATAAACACAAAGATACAGTAATACACAATTTTCTATTAATGAGCGAAAATGAACAAAGACTGTAAAAAATACAAAGTGAAAGACTCGCTAGAATGGTGGCATCTTATCTCTAAGAAGAGATGTGAAGGATACCCACATTTTCAAGAAGATAATTTTACAATGAGGCTGCAAAGGCCTTTTTATCATAAAGAAAATACAAAACCCTATCCTCGTTAGATGAAAAGCCAACAGTTTTGTGGACCTTGTTTTGGGTAGTTTGGTGTATCAACTTCCTGGGGGCGTAACTTTGGCATACGCTATCCATTTGGGGAAAACGATAGCTCGTTGGAAAGGTATCGTCGAGGATATTCATTTTGGGGGATATATTAGAGCCTTCTTCTATCATTAAGAACCTCAATCATGAAAAACCTTCATTTAGGCCCTCAAAATGGCCCGGGAAGTTAAAAACTGCTAGAAATAGTAAATTACCAAAATTGTTAGAAAATTGTTTTGAGCTAGTTGGAAAAGGTGGGTGGCCACCAATATCCACCTGGATCAGTCCTCCCTCCTTAGGAAGAAATGGTCTCCATTATTTTGAGTGCCCAGGGAGAGGGAAAAGTGTTTGTTGAATCTGCACTTGATGATCTACTTTCCTTGTTCGAGAAGTTGTGTTGCTTAGCTTGTTGATGGTTTTCATGAAACTGTGGCTGGAAGGGTTGGAGGTTTTTAACCAGCCTGGGTACATGATATTCCTTTGTGCAGAAGGAATCTTTACACTTTTTTGAAATCTTTTTGACCTGCTTCTGTTGGATAGAAGGTGCTTGGACTAAGGTTGCAGTGGTGTTCTTTTGTTCACGCTTTGAACATAATGTGAAGAAGTTGAAATTTGTAATATGAGATACTACCTTGAAGCACTGTTTAGGTGGGACAATAGTTATAATTACCTATGGGATTCTGTAGAGATGAACCTACAAAGTAACAATGACACTACAGGGTCGCGACTCATAAATATCATGACGCTTCGACATATATGGCTGGCCCAAGAGAACATCACAGACATCCAGTAGGGAAACATCACATAATACCTCATCCTTGAAGAGTTGGATGACGTATGACAATAGACACTGTTGGCTTACATGAGGATATCATCCCTAGTGAAGCCACCCAATGTTGTATGGCTTCGGGTGTGGTGTTTTCGACAATCCCAACTGTTTGACGACCTCTACTGAGATGAGTTTCTTTTGACTTCTTCTATCAACAATAAAATGCAATGGGGTCCCTTTCACCCACATCTGTGAATGAAAAGGGTGCTCCCCCTCTTCAAGATTTGTTGGTTCTTCTAGTTGATTTGTTGCGGTTGCAACAATAACAGTGGGGTCTGCATCAATGATCTCTCTTTTACCAGTATTTTCATTATCAGATTCTGAATCAGGGTTCGGCTCCTGGTCTTTGATATCGTCCACCAATGAATTTTTTGAGTGACATTCATCGATGTTGTGCTAGAGAATTTTGTGGAAATCACACCATTTTGTGGTGTTATTCTTCATCTTCCTATGACTCTTCTTTTCTTGTGTCTTAGATTGGTTTTCAAGAAGTTGTTTGTTAATGTCGTCTTTATCATACTTTGGTTGTCGTAGATTTGGAAACCCGAACTCTCATTTTTTTTTGTGCTTAAATTTCTACTCTATTTTAACAACATATCGATAAGAAACATAGAGTTATGAGATCTCCAGAATATCCATTTCATTTTGGATGTATCTGTGTAGAGCCCCACGGTATTTCAAAACCAAATGTTGTTCAAAGTCTTTGATACCCAACTTCATGTGCAATGTATGGAAGGTATTGGTGAACTCTAGAACTGTTTGGCCCCTCTCTTGCCACAGTGTTGTCCATCTCATATACTGCTCCTCATAGTTTCCAACAAGGCAATATTGTTCCTTTACTGCATCCACAAAAAAATACCAAGTGGGATCGGCCCCATATATTCCAAACTCTTATGTGGAACTTTTCTCCAGGTAAGTTTCCAACCAATGTTTGAAATGGGGGAGATCTTTAAGGAGTGTGAAGGTGATCTTTTCCCTGTCTAAAAAATGGTGAATAGAGAAATAAATTTCTAATAGATTTAACCATTTGTCTAGGGAATCCACATCTATCTGACCTTAAAATATGGGAATATCAAAATTAACCTGTACCTTGAAAGGAAAGGTGCTTCCAAAGTGGTTGTTTGATGAAGATGCGCTTGTTGCTATCGGTAGGATTTGAAGTGTAATATCCCCAAGGACAAGCCCTAGTTGTATTTATGAATTGTAACATGTTTTGTAGGTTGGTGAGCAAAGAAATTATAAGTTGATAGGCTTAAGTGTTTATAAGTCCGGTGAACCTAGGTGTTAAAGGACAAGAGCCTATTTTGTACATGTAAATATTCATATTATTAATATAAAAACATCATTGCGTGTAGACCGACTACGAAGAAAGATTATGGGGGACTAAGATCCAATAGGCTCAGTAAGGGAGAGGGGCCTGAGAGGCTAGAAATAGGGACTAATCTTAAGAGATTAAGTCCAATAATAATTTTTTATTATTCTAAATGTTGATAGAAGGATATGATTATATCCTAAGTTCCTTTGGGAAGAGGGAATGACATCCAAATGGAAAGGAACGTGTTTCATGAGTGACATGTGTTAGCTCAGGCACATGCAGTTTTAAGTTGGAATTTTTTTTTTTGGGGGGGGAGACTCACAGAGGTTGGGGGACATAGAGTTGGATCTCACACTCTCACCATTCTCTCCATTCTCTGACTAGTAAACCACCTTTATCCAAAAAAGTTCACTCATGCATTGAGCAAGAATGTGACCGGCCATTTATGCAATTGTTGAACCTGTGGAAATCGTGAACCTATGTAACTTACATGCACTGGTATTTTGTTGAGATGTACTCCGCTTTACCTGAGTTATGTTGTTACCTTCTCCCTTTCCTATTTGTCATAGGATTTGGATAGAAGACTCAGGTTGTCAAGATTGTGGTTTGCAAAGGCAGGTTTTCAGGCCCATAGATTGAAGAGGCAGGTTGTCAGGCCTGTGAGAAACTCTCTCCAGGTGAGAGAGTGTGCTTAGAAAGTGAATTCTCCTGGAGGGAGTTGAGTAATAGCTACAAATCTATGGGAGTTCTTTTCTAGCCTATTATTGAATCCCCAGAAGGGAGGTGGAGTATCTAATGAACTATGTAACAATGAAGGTGTATACTCATGGGGTGGGATAGGCATGTGGGGAATGAGAGTCTGTGAGAGGTGGGCATAATGGCTCCTAAGAGAATCCTTCCTGTTGAAATGTGTGACTTTCCTGATATCCTTGCCAAGACTAGGAATCCCTTGCCTGGTGGAGTTTAGTCCTAGCTTGGGGGTGACCCAGTACTGAGAGTGATGAGTAGTGTGGTCTAAGGATGGGATGTTTGTGGAAGGTCTGCACGTAGGCAATGATATTCACAATCGAAAGATAATTATTAATTATTTGTTTAATGATGTCTGTTGTGTATGTCTATTATTATTACAATGTTATCATGTGATTTCATTATATGTATGATTTAGGAACAATTTCACATGAGTTAGTATGGTAGTAGTATATTTTATTGCCTTTTTTTCCCTTAGAAATGCATGTAATATATATGTATTATGGGATGAACAATTAACATTCTATCAATTCTTAACAGTCTATTGGTGGTGTTGCATGACCCGACTTGGGTGGTCGTGGCTGCCACAAAATGGTATTACAGTGAAATTTCGTAGTGGCATTGCCCGACTGTTGGTGGTTGGGGACATTACAAATTGGCATCAGAGATAAGAGAGATGTCTAAGAAGTGGTGCTTCCCTTTCTATTGGTGGTTGGGCACATTAAAAATTGGTATAAGAGCCATGGTTTCAACACTGAGCCTGGATGGTCCATGTTAGTTGAAGTTGAAGAAAAATATTGTTGTCGAAATGGACAAATTGAACTTCAGAGCCTAGTTTTTGACACTGAGCCTGAATTAAGCCATATAAGTGGTTATGGAATCAAAATCTCAGAGAAAATTGTTGTTGATAAGGTCAAAATTTGAATTCATAGAATTCCATAGTGCCAAGAGAACACCTTGGATGTGTTTGGAAGCTATGGAGGTATGACAGTTCAAGAAAGATAACAGAGAAAATAGACTGCAGTAACCGAGGGTTTGGAATCGCAAGGTTTGAAGTTGAACTGTCATATTGAGTGAAGATTAAATCATGACCATCGGATATCATTGAGGGGAGATTGGCAGTGGGGAGAGATTGCGGAGATCATAAAGGGAATTAAAGAGAGAGTAATTTGAGACCCCGCAATCCCTCAGGATCGTTGMTCTTGTTCGATCAATAGATCAACAATGGATATTGATTCCACTACAGACAAGCATCTTCACATTGCRGATAGAGGGAAGGAAATTAAAGCATGAGCAAGTTGAGTTCCCATAATCACTAATGTCCGTTGATATTCACGGTTCATTAAAACAGGACTGTTGATATTGCAAAGTGAGATAAGTGCCCAAAGGTTAAGACGAGGTCACAAATATYGATCACGTGTAGAGAAGACATAGTGAACTTGATGTATTTCCTTTCCATCGATCCAAGCAAGGAACAYGTGTCAACAAGCTAGCTTGTTCAAGAATATGACATTTGGGAGAAACAAGGTGTGAATAGAGTGAAAAYTCCCAAAGTCCMGAAGTCCAGAGTTAATCTGGACCGTTCGTCAGAAGAGACGCATGTAAGAAAATCAGCTTGTTCGGGAGAAACGTGGTATGCTAAGGTGAAATATCTTGAAGCCTAAAGTACCWGAGTGATGTGGCCTATTGACATCACTAGGCATGATGTGGACACATGGGATGTGTGCCATGTGTCATTGAGTTAAGAACCTTGGTAAGATGGAAATGCAGTCAGGATGTGYCATATGTCATGCACCTGATTGGACCACGTATCAACTTTGTGTGTCCTACCAAGTGACACTCCTGGTGGTGGCACAAGGTAGTGAAGTGTGACGAAGAATTTATATGGATCGGGCCCACATTAACTTTGGTCATGATCTACCAATATTGAGGGTCAAGAGGCATTACAAAGATCCAAGTTGTTCAATAGATAATTCCATAAGGCGGTCCCACAATCCAATCCATGGTTTCCCACAAGGGATACGTGTCAACATGGGGATAATTACGGAATGATCAAAGGGTTACTACAAAACCACCAACCCATGTCCCCGCAATTTGAAAAGTACTAAATTTGATGTGATGTTTTCGGCATTTATTAGTTCGAGCATGGAAATGGTGGGCCCTAGTGGATGTGTGGTGCCATATCATGAAGTCCAGAGACTTGACACTCCAGAAGAAGTGGTGCATGAAGGAAGGTGGACTGTAGATCCATCATTCTTCACGCGTTCTAAAATTCATTTTCTATGATGTTGGGACGCACAGAAAAAGGGAAACCTTCGAAGCCCAGAGACGAAGTTTTAGAGCTCTAGATAAGCACCCAAATCATAAGTGTCAGGTCACAGTCATGGTCACATGCGAACCAAGGGCTGAAGAAAAGGGGCTAATGGCTGAAATTTTTGGTAGAATATAATTGGGCTTAGAGATTGAAGCCGAGGGGTTCTTAACTGACCAAGAACTGTAGAAAATGGAATTTGATATTGTTTTGTTGAATCAGATTGGTTTATTCTGGAAAATTATTAAAGTCTGATATCCTGAAAAAAAATTGATTGACTGCACATTTTGCAAAGCTAATGATTGTCAGAACCAAATCGAATTGTCACTTAGTACAAAGAAATGGGGAAGGCACATGGTGCTTATAGTTTGGAAAATGAAGTTAGAGGAATGAATGCCCATATATGATTTGAAGTATAGAAATCCAATGGGAATGAAGAAGAGATAGATAAGGAATGAAACATGATGGAAATCATTGAAAAGTTGTAGAAATATGTCCAGACTCACCGAGAAGATAACAAAAATCTCATAAAAGCGAGGAAACAATAGGGAGAATTCAACATAAAGTTGATGCAGATCCTGGAAAGAATAGAAAAGAAATTGGATAAGGAGAGTGACTCGAGTAAATCAGGAAGTCACAAGTCCCTTGATGAGAAGAGAAAATCAAGGAGTGTTGGCAAACACCATCGTCACTCCTAAGGAAAATCCAAGAGGACGAC
>SNQJ01S0062227.1:35306-52930 GCA_010110895.2 Picea sitchensis
GTGGAATGGACATGCAGAAAGGGTCGTGGGTAGGACCCCTCGAGGTTCTAGAAAAAGCAGGGACAAGTGGACTGGGCAAGTAGAAAAGGTCGGGAGTGGGGCCCTTCGGGTCTCCAACGAATGCAAGGCCAAGTGAATTGAATGTGTGGACAATAGAGAAGGAGATGGGATGAGGTTTAGGCACATGGAGTAGGCCAGCGGTAGAGGTATAATGTGGTGAGGGTGGATGGAAAGTCCAATCAACCATTGTGCAATGGTGGATAACAGGTCAAGTGCGGGTTTCATCATGGTTTGTGATGTATAGGATTTTCTTCCTTCAACGCTAATGGGAGCTCAGTAATTCAAGGATATGCAACATATGGACAAGGTGTGCGACAACCTAGTCACACTGATTATGCATCAAAGTGACACCAGGTTCATTTCCAAGTCTAGAAGCATGGACGATGAAGGTACACTGCACAGGGAAGATTTCACGACCTTTTTGGCTGGCACAAATTCAACATTAAATGAAACATGGGGGAATACTAGCCTATACTTTTCCCTGTGGGATAAAACATGTTTAGCAGTCTAGGTAAGTCTCTCTAGCCACCCCTTAACATTTTTGATCCATTTTTTCTCCCCACAGTTCCCATATTTTTCCTCACCTCACCCTGAATTCCTCACTTTTCTCTTCAACTAGTATACACCACACCCAGACTATAATTCAAAGGGTTCAATTGTTCATTTCCTTCGCCTCCCACTTCTTTGAGACTCCTCATCATCTAGTCTTGACTCTTCTTAGTCACCATGCTCCATTTTGACTTTGTTTCGTTCAGAGCCTGTTTCAGTTGTTTTTGTGGACTCTAGACTCTCTCGACCTACTTCTGCATCTTCCCTTACACATATTTATTACTTCTCCCTTCCCGTGGATTATGTGGACTCTAGTTCTTCAGGAATATCCCTCTCTCTCCTCTATCCAAAATCCTACCCTCTCGTTGCATCCCAAAGTCTTCCCCAGCAATTTGGACACAACTTGGAGACTTCAAAGCAACCCAACGCCCAAATTTATGAAGGGGGGTAAATACCTCTTTGTGGATTTTGGACAATGGGATGAGAATTCAATTGAGGAAGAATGCATAGGTTTTCAAAGGATAAGAATTCAACTGAGAGCTCTCAGCTCCACCAGGACATTTGAACTTGAAACTATGTCCTAGTATAGGCACATGATAGAAAGAATACAAGATGAGAGCTATGCTCAAAGGAGCCAGATTGAGGAACATCACAACAACATGGGGACAATGCAGTGCCATTTGGACCATATTAAAGGAGTGCAACAACATCCAAGCAAGACTGAAAGTCAATAGGGAGCATCCAAAAATGAAAATTCAGTCTTAGTGAATCAAATTTTGGATCTTAATGAACCTCATACATAAGAAATTTTAGAGAAACAACAAATCAAATTGAAATCAGGTAGTTGATCCCTTTAAATTTTTTTCTGTCATGTTTTGTTTATCATTATGTATCAATGGTAGCTTCTATCAATTGTACTCGATGAAATACAATCACAATAGTTTTGTTAGGGAAGGAGGATGCACCATGAAAATTGTTTTTGTATCAAATCCTCCAGATTTCATAGTATCAACTTCTTGAAGGCCTGTAATGGCTCCTCTTTTGTAAATCAGTGGATTTATCCACACTTTTAATATAATTTTCYCAGTTTCTACAAAAAAAAATCAAAATAAATTGTGGTATTTATACAATCTTTTATACATCATATTCCAATATTGAAATCCAMAAGTAGTCTTATAATTAAATGCATTTATACATAATAATGGATTATGTAACAACAAAAAATACTCAATATCAAGTAATTATGGTAATAATATTCAAACTAAACTATATATCTAGATATAGATTTATTTATTTTTAACTTGGAGAAAAAGCATATTTTTGTTTCAGTAGAGGTGATCAAAACATTTTGTAGATGCACTTGTGGTGCATTGTCTAGAGGGATTGAGCCAACAATGTTGAATTTTACATAAAAGCTTCCTATCAGCCACATGCTGTTTCAGATAAGTTTTACAAAAAAATTGATCATGACATGATGGTATCAAAAAACTAAAAACATAATAAAATATCTTCAATCACTAGTCTTCAAAATAGGAAAGTAGATCTGGTAAGGGAGTTAGCAACTTTGATGTGCCTAGAAAAAATTTCCCACTTGAAATGGTATCATATAGATTCTAAAAATTCTCTTTAATCCTGTATTGGGATGCCCTCAATGAAGGGCCTATGGAAGAATTCTATTTGAGATTCATCCTTTATTTCTATGATTTTCCATTGGCCTAGAGCCAAATTGATGCCCTCCTTCGACCTTTTGTCTGCTTGTTTTTTTCTTTCCTTGTAGACATGAAGCAAATCAAAAGAGTCAAGAGTGCTCTGCAAAAGTTTGAAATCTTCAAGAATAATTTCTAACATTAGATTGAGGAATCTTTGGGTTTTCCTTGACCAATTTATCACTGTTATAGAGTCGTCTAAGACATGTATTTCCTTACATCCCTTTTCAATGGAAAAAAATGAGAAGAAATTTTAAACAAATGAGTTCTTCATAATTGTTTGATCCTTCACACAGTCCCAAGTACATCTTGAAGAAATGGGAGACATAAAGATAAAGAATCGGTCCTCCACCACACACAAAATTCTGAGATGCACCATAAATATTCCCCATGGCCTTGATTTGTTGATTTCTTCCACCTATACCACCTAGATTCCCTCTAAGTCTTTTTCTTGTGGGTAGTATGAGAGAATATCCAAACTTTCTGCTGATGTTATTTCAGGAACTGTGGGTTTTTCTTGAAAAATGAGTGAATTGCGATCCAACCAAACTCCCGAAATGATTAGTAATGGAAGATATTATACATATTTATAATCTCTTTCATTTGACCAAGTTTTCCAGGCCCTTTCAAGGGATATTTCATTCCATGTATATTGGAGGCCCAAAAGCCTTGAGAAATATCTCCATAGTTCCTTTCTGAAAGATCATGTAAAAAATAAATGCAGAATTGTTTCTTCATTGTTTTTGCATAGACAAAACCAACCCGATCCTTGTCTGGTTCTCTCCTTATTGTTATCCCATGTTGGGACCTTATTTACCAGGGCAAACCACATAAAGAGCCTTGTTTTCGTCGGGAATTCTTTCTTCCAAATATTTTTCCACCACTAGAGAGGCTCTATTTGTTGTTTTTCAATTCTCAACTGAACGTATCAGGAT
The DNA here is from genome assembly GCA_010110895.2 of Picea sitchensis. Taxonomy (NCBI): domain Eukaryota; kingdom Viridiplantae; phylum Streptophyta; class Pinopsida; order Pinales; family Pinaceae; genus Picea; species Picea sitchensis. The sequence goes on from SNQJ01S0062227.1 coordinate 38,557, forward strand.
TTGGGAGTGTAGACATATCCTCCATGTCCCTTAATCAAATCTGGGAGATCCTTAGGGAGAAGATATATCTGTCCATTAGTCCGATGTATTCTCCTTCTATGACGAAGACAATTTCCAAGTGTTAGCCTTGTGGACATAGATAATTTTGTAATGTATTCACTATCTGGTTAAGAGTTTTATACCCAAGAATTCATAGATGGACCATTGTGGGATCTGGAAGAATATGATCCTTGTTTCTTCCCGACCATGAGTCTACTAATCCATATTTTATGAGAAGAATGAAATGAACACAAATTATTATTATTATTATTAACATAGAGACACAAGGAAAAATAACAAAGATACAGTAAACATGGCTTCTATTCAATAAAAAAATATGTTGAAACTGTAAAATGCATACTAAAAACAAGATTGCTAGAATGGTGGTGGCTTATCTCTAAGAATAGATGTGATGGTTGCGCTCATTCACAATAAGATGAGTACAATGAGTCTCTGAAATCCTTTTTACAATAAACATGAATTCCAAAACCCTAGACACCAAAAAAACTAACCCTAGGAGATGAAGTACCAAAAGTCACGTGGGCCCCGTTCGGGTATGTTGGTACATCAACTTCCCACGGTTGTAACTTTTGCATATGATCTTAATTTTAGGTGCACGATAACCTGTTGGAAAGGTCTATTTGAGGAATAAACTTTGTGTCATCAAAATCGAATGTTGTCTACAATTTGATTGTAGAAATCCATAAAAATATTGTTTAGGGCCTCAAAATGGCCCAGGAAGTTCAAGACCCAAAAACTAGGAAAAAAATTCCAAACTGAAAAACTGCCAAGATGAGCCAGTTGGAATAGGTGGGTGGCAACCGATATACACCTAGATCAATACTCCCCACTTAGTAAGAAATGGTCTCCATTTCCTTAAGTTACTCCATCAGATGAGGAAATGTCCACTAAATTTGGCCCCGTGTGAGCCACTTGCCTTAGTGCAGGAGTTTCCCTGCTTTGACAACCCATTAAAGTTGGATCCTCTATTGGCAAGTGCCCTTGACTTGTGTTTCCATGATATGATCAATTAACACTTGTTCCATGCAGTTAGGGTTGAGATATGTTGGTGTTATTTGTTCTTCTATCTTTGAGGTGTCCAATAATGGTGGAAAATATGGTCAAAGGACATCCACATTGAACACTGGGTGGAATATAAGGAAGGGGGGAATGTTGTTGAGATCAAAATAATTGTCACCCACAACCTTGGTGATGGTGTAAGGTCCATAGAAGARTGGATGAAGCTTCCGATGGGGCCCTGTAAGGCATTCTTTTTTCAAGTGCAAATAAACTTTGTCTCCCACCTGAAACTTGTGTGGCACCCAGTGTTGATCATGACACTGCTTGTACTTGGCATTGGACTTCTGTAAAATATCATGAACCTATTGGCAGATATGTTGGATCCACTCAATGAAATTGGTAGTTTTTAGCTTCGGTTTGAGCATGGGACGAGTCTTCCTGGGTGGCTGAAAAGGGTAGTGAAACATTCATGGGACCCAATGGTTGAAATCCCAAGCCCACATGAAATGGATTGTCGACGGTTGAGCTATATATAGCTCGATTGTAGTTGCGTTGAACATAGGGAAGAATCTCATTCCATGTGCATGGGTTCTTGCAATTGTACATGCGTAGGATATGAATGATCATCCGGTTGATGAGCTCGGTTTCGCCATCCATTTGGGGGTGGACGGCAGTGGATTTGGTGATATTGGTGTCCAACACTAACCAGAGGCTCGACTAGAATTTGATGAGGAATAGACTATCCATATCTAAGAAAATGGATTTTGGTATCCCAAAATGTACCCACACTCATTGAAAGAATATCTTGGAAGTGGCCTCCACTTTGATTCTTTTCTTGTAGGCGACCATAATCGCCATCTTGGAAAAGTGATCAAGAACTAAAAAAACATAGTCATTTCCCCTCTTAGTGGATGGAAGGCCCAACATTTAGTCTATTGAGACGGATTCCCAAGGCATGTCAGGAGTAGGAAGAGGGGTGTATAGGCCTTGTTTCTTACTGGACAGTTTGGAAATAGAACAGGCATTGCAGGACCTGATATACTTATTGACATCCTGTCAAAGTTTTGGATAGTAGAAATGTTGTTTCCACCCAAAGTGTCTTCCCACTGTCTTTTCTACACCGAAGTGTCTTGCCACCCGACTGTAGTGGGCTTCCCAAATCATATTCACTTGCTTTCTTGATGGAATGTAGAGATGGCCCATATGGCACAATATCCCATCCCGGAGATGGAAATTAGTGAAAATTATGTTTGTGCCTAACATCCAGTAGGTGGTGGTGAAGTCAAGATCTTTCTCATAGAGTTGGGGCCATTTGTAGGTCTCGTGGCCTCAAGAGTCTATCACCCTAGTGAGTGCTGCGACTCAAGGTGGGTTGAGGAAATCAGTGACGTAGTTGGTACTTCATGTCTTATACTTGATGTTGAGGTGGAACTCCTGCAAGTATGTGGACCACTTCTGATGGTGGTCATTCTGCAATTTTCCTTGAGTTTTCATGAACTGCAACAACTTATGATCAGTGTGGATGACTATCTCCTTCCTAATAATATAATGCCACCACTTGTGGAAGGATTGAAAAATGGAGTACATTTATTTATCATAAGTTGGGTAATTATGGAGGAAATTTTATAGTGTCTCAGTGTGATATGCCACGTGGTAGCCGTGGTGAGTGAGAATTGTTCCCACAACATAGTCTGAAGCATCTATCTTGATCTCTAAGGACTGTTACAGGTCAAGTAACAAAATTATTGGGGTTGAGAACATGCACTACTTGAAATCATAAAGTTCTTGTTGTTGGGACATGACCCACACAAAATTTTCCTTACCACCACCTCTGGTTACTTGAATGAGGGCCCATGCAATATGGGAGAATCCCAACATGAATCTACAATAGAAATTGGAAAGGCCTAATAAGGTTTGGAGCTTAATGAGCGTGGTTGGGGCTGCCTAGGAACAAATGACCTAGATCTTGGATGGATCCAAATGTACACCATTATAATAAAAAATGTAGCCTAGGTACTAGACCTTGTCCATGCTGAAGGAGCCTTTTTCCAAGTTGGCATATATCTTGTACTGTCACAAAGTGTGAAAAACCTACTAAATATGATGGAAGTGTTTCACCCAAGTATTATTGTAGATGAATATGTCATCCAAATACACCACTAAAAATAATTAGTGAAAGGTCGCAAGATATCATCAATCATCCTCATGAAAGTTGCTCAGGAGTTTGTCTGATCTAGGTGGATATTAGTGGAAACCTACCTATTCCAACTGGCTCCTCTTGACAGTTTCTTTAGTTCAACACATTCTTCTGCACTTATTTGTAATTGTAGGTTCTATACTTTTGGGGCTGTCTGAAGCCCTACACATTTTCCAGATAGATATTGGTGGCATCCCACCTAATACAACTGGCTTATTATGTATGTTGTCATGCCATCACATATTTTTTTACTTCCAAGGCCATTTTGGGGACCTAAACAATGTTTTTTTTTATTGCCACAGTCAAACTGTAGACATAGTTAGATTTTGATGGTTTAATGCATAGTTCTCAAAAATACCTTTCAATGGGCTACAACATGCCTAAAATGGAGGTCGTTTGAAAATGTTACAACCCAAGAAGTTGAGGTGCCAATTTAACCATAGGGGCCCACATAAATTTTGGTGTCTCATCTCCTAGGGTTAGGCTTTTGGATGTATAGGGTTTTGGAATTCATGAGTAATGTTAAAAAGGCCTCTGGATCCGCATTGTAATCATTATGCTTAGACGGATGCACGTAGCATCCACATCTCTTCTTAGAGATAAGTACCACTGTTCGAGAAAGTTGTTGTAGTTTTGTAGTTTTACAGTTTCATCCTATTTCATTTAGTCAATAGAATTTATTGTCCATTGGATATCTGTTGTTATCTATGTGTTATTTGTTTTTATCTCTGTAGTTTTACCTCTCATAAATCCGGATCATTGGTATCAAAGTGATCTTCTCTTCATTTATTTTTCTTCGTGCATGTCCCCGAAAAGATCTGGGTACAAGAAGTTGGGACTCTAACCAGTCGAGCCTTTGCAATATCGACCATGTCGAGCCTAAAAGAAACCCATGAGGGATGAAAATAAATATGATGGAGCAAGAGATCCTTTTAAAAAATTTCTCAAGGAAGCCCTCGCATGACAAAGAAATGAAATGATGGACAATTTTGCATAGATCCTTCGACGAATGCCCACAAGAGAAACATGTTCATCAAGTGGCCCCTTCAAGGTATAGGTAAATTTTGATATTCCATTATTTGAAGGACTGATAGATGTAGATGTTGTAGATAAATGGTTGTATCTGCTTGAAGGGTATTTTTTAGTCCACAACTTTTTCAATAGGGAAAAGATTACTTTTTTCACTACTCAAGTTCATCCCCCATGTTAAGGACTAGTGGGATACTTATTCTGAGCAAAGGGCCATAGAGGAATTTGCAATAGTTTTAGTCTCCCCCTCATGGGATTCCTTCAGGGATGTCATTAAAGAACAATACTACCATGTTGGAAGTTACGAGGACCAGTGCACCAGATGGACTACCCTACGTCAGGAAAGGGACTCGACAGTACTAGATTTCACCAATATTTTCCATACCATGCACACCAAATTGGGTATCAAATATTATGAATGACATATGGTGCTCAAATACCATGTTTTTTTGCATAGATACATTCAAACATAAATGGATTTTTTGGAAATCACATCATTGGGTACGACATATATATATGTTGTCAAGATCGAGAAGACATTTAAGCAGAAGAGGCAAGAATTTGGATCTACAAACTCCTCACAGCTGAGGTAAGGAAAAGGTGGCCCCGACCCACATAGTAAGGAACAGAGAAAACATGGCCATTCTTAGGACAACCAGTTCAAGATGCAACAAAAGAAGGGTAATGAGAAGTCAAATAAGGACACAAGACAAATGGTGTGAATACCATAAAATTCCTTGGCAAAACACTGAAGAATGTCTCTCCAAGAAGTCACTCGTGGCCAAGCTAAAATATTTAGAGTTAGAAGCTGATTGTGACTCCAAATCAAATCCAAAAGGAGGGAAGAAGATTATAGATGTTGAACCCAGTGCCACGGTCGCTACCACCAAATTCCAACCAAGTGAACCAAAAGATTTAGAGGAAATGGAACGCCTTTTTCACTCGTAGATGTGGGTAAATGGGACTTTGCCTCATTTCATTGTCTATAGCGGTAGTCAAAAGACCCTGATATCAAAAAAGGTCATCAACGAGGATGATTTTAAGGATGGAAATTTATTTCAAAATGTAGAAACCTTGACGAATCTTACTTATCCTTCATATGCCAACTATAAATTTTTGGCAATATGTTTGTAAAAATATTCAAATTTCTAAGGATTTTATATAGTTTTTATAATATTTTGGCGATTTTTAAGGTAAAATAATTTTATCCTATAGAATTTGGGCGAATCATTTTTAAAATAACAAATCTCGTTTTTGGAAAAACCATGGAAAATTAGCCCATGAGTAAAATTTATCCCCTAAAATCATGCATGCTCATCAAACAGTTGGACCTATCGAAGACAACACACCCACAACCCTACACCATCAGCTAGCTTCACCAAGGAAGAGATATCCATGTCAACCAAGAGTTTTGTCTACCCTATGTCATCATGCCCTTCAAATACGAGGTATTTTTTGGCACAGGGGTAGACCCAGGGCTCAATGCTACAATAATGCACCAAAAAATCCCTAACTATCAGCCCTTTCGGAAACACTTGCGAAGCATATGAAGTCTCACCCAAGGTAGAGGCAGGGGTGGTTGCAAGACTCATATGTCTGCAACCTTTCCTGGGACATGGATCTATGATTATAATACTTAATACAACTCTTAGCACCATCAATTCCTTAATATGTAATCACTATTTCACTTCGCTAATACAACAGAGCTTCACAACATTCACATTAATCTACAATATTCAAGAACTTTGCATATACAAATGGTTCAGAATGAGCACATCAAGCACTAAGAATGATTATCTAGATCAGATATAACATCCTCACATATAATAAGTAGAAAGCATAAATAGATCTATCTAAACATATCAGATAACTTAGCATATAACATATGAACACATCAAGACAAAGCACAAAGCACATAACGCAGTATTTACATGCTTCACCCCCACCCTGGGGCTACGTCCACCAACTCTTCTTCTTTATTTGTCTTTGGTCAATCGGTTATAAGCAAAAATCCATCAAAACCCTTACTCTGCAGAGGACATAATATCTTGACAGCTCGCTAGATCATTCTTCCTTGCGCTACAGGACTAGGCTCTCCACACTCTACTACAAGGATCCACACTTAGCTCTGCATGTCTCTTAAAGTCATGCAGAAAGCACTTATAGACTCTAGTCTCACTTAGCATACATTCACATTACATAGATGCAATATTCTCTCTCTTATTACATTGCCTATCCTTCTATTTATACATACAAAATAGGCCTAAACATGGGTAAACCCATGGGAAGACATCCCATTCCCGTTACATATTCCCAAAAACCAAAAAAGGGGCCAAAAAGGGGGCTGAGATCCCGTGATCTCTGCTTCATCTTGCGCTCCTCCTTCGACATGCTTCAAAGTCTCAAAATAAGTCAACATGACCAAGAAACTACCAAAACTTGGTCAAGGGCCAACATGCCCACAACACTCACCTGTGACTCATCTCGAGTCACTCTGGTCTGATCATTTCGGCTTAGAATGCGTCGACCTTGTCCCAAGCTACTTTGACTCGCTGCTTTGTTGTGGCTTCTTGTTCGGTGAACTCCTGGATTACTGCATTGTTCACTGACCCTTCTAGGCATTGTTCTGTTACGGTGATGAACTTTTCTAGCTCTTCTCCTCGGATTTCAACTTATATAAACAACTGGCATGCCTTATCTTGCATAGGTTGAAGTCATTGAGTGACTTCCATCACTTTTATTTGAAGCATATATATCTGTTGTTGAGTTGTGCATTGTTTTTGAGACCTCTTCATCCTTTCTACAGCCGACAGGGCCTTCAGTTACTCCTATAGTGTATCTGCATGCTACTTCAATTCTTGGAGTTGCAACTCCAGTGTCTGTAACTCTAGATTCTTAGTGAGGTTATCATATGTCTAGTCACTTCTGTTACTTAGCTTCTGGCACTCCAAGGAAAAATATTTTAATCTGTCAACTGCGTTGTAGGCAGTTTCTTCTCACTGGTCCCTTACATCTTGAGGAGTCTCGGGCACAATGTGGAGCTCCAAGTCTACTATGTGTTCTTGGAGGTGTTGGATTACTTCTTCGAGTTGTGCCACCTACTGTGGAACTCTCTCTTCGACCTTTACTTCCATGACTGTCACAGAGTGAAGTGCTCTGTGAATTGTTTCCTTAACTTCGAGTTTCTTGGTGAGAAATTGTTCCTTGCTTTGTTGTAGCTGTGATTTTTCTTCATCCCACTATGCTTGTAAAGAAATATTTCCTCATTCTACAACACTGTGTTGTTCCTCAAGGTCTTTCTGTACTTGTGATAAAACCTAGGTGGCTTGTGTTGTCTCTTCCTGAGCTCGTCGAAGGTGAGATTCAACTGTATCAACAATGTGATGTAGTTGAGCGGGCTCATTACCTAGTTCTGATGTTCCTGCTAACAGAGGCATGGTGGAAACTACACGACTGGACGGTAATGCCTGATGCACCCCTTGGAGCTCGTCCTTAATCCGACTGAACACCTCCTCCTTCTTAGCTTCTTTCTTCCTTTCTATCTCTAACAAATCATCCTTCAATGCTGCAACGATGAAGTCGAAGTCATCTGAGGTGAGGGTGGTCTGAAATTTGGTCCTGGTTGNGAGCTCGTCCTTAATCCGACTGAACACCTCCTCCTTCTTAGCTTCTTTCTTCCTTTCTATCTCTAACAAATCATCCTTCAATGCTGCAACGATGAAGTCGAAGTCATCTGAGGTGAGGGTGGTCTGAAATTTGGTCCTGGTTGATTTCATTTTCTTCCTTGAAGAAGGTTTTGGAGGGGAAACCTTCCTTTTCTTTGAGGGGTCCTTCTCATCTTTAGGCAGTGTAACCTTTCCTTTCTTCGGTTCAACTTATGTGCCATCTATCTCTCTTCCATCTCCTTGTTTCTCTGCTGATATGGAAGTGGTCTTCACCGATGCACTATCTCAATCATGGAACTCTTCAGTGTTCTTTATCTTGCTAGGTCCAGGTATATCCGTCGCAGTTTTTGGACTGTCAACATTAGACATCTCCGCAGGGTCCGCTGGGACAAGAAGGTTTGTCGACCATTCCTTGGTAATATCTTCCAATTCATCCTCCATTAACTTGTAGTACAATTGTAGTTGTTGTTTTTTCTCATCAACGTGCACTGTGATATAGATGAAATGGTGGTCCACGCTGAATTTCATCAAGGACCCGAACCTGTGGAGAGTGTTTAGGGTTATATGAGGCACATTCTAGATGGCTACCTTAAAATGGTTGTAAAAGTATGGAAGACAACATTTTATTGCCACTTCTTGTTCATGTTGTTCGAGTACCATAGTGTACTGAACTTCACGGCCATAGGTTCAAATGGATCGATGTCCAGGAAGGTCGCACCTTCTGAAATATCCCATGTGATAAAAGAGATCAAGATGAGAAACCATCTGAAATGGAACTCATATCCTTGATCTTGTGCTTCCTTATAGTGCAATTCCAACTGGTTTACAAGGTACTTCACCCAATTCATTTGTAGGCCCTCTGTGCACTTCCCTGCAAGGTCGACTACAAATCCAGCCACTTGGGTGGGTTGGTTCTTGCGAACTAACTTCCCTGCAATCAATTGACAAGCTAGGTGCACTACGCTACTCTGTAAATAGGATAACTTGTAGCCTCGTGTTCCCTTCTCGACATCCCCGTAGGTGTCTTTAATATTCTACGCAAGAGCGTGATCCATGGTTTTTTGAGGGTAGAAATCTTGTGGGTGAGGGCCTTGCATGCTCAGCCCTGTGATCCGATTAATCAACATTGGATCCACTGTGATACAATGATTCAACCATAAATATCCTCCATGGTAGTAGGACAATAGTAACTTGATGCATGTGTTCACTTTTTGGTGCCTTCCGAAGTGCGAGATCTTCATAACATTGAGGAGGGTGGACTATGCAAGGTTATGGGTCCATGACTGGGGTATGATCTTTGAGTTCTTTCCCTTGGTTCTGGTCATATATTTGTGCATGACAAGCATGTTGTGCACCTTTGTATCACCAAGGATGAAGTCGCTATACTTCAACGCTGTAATCTTATCTTGGTCTGTGTGCACTGTGCATATCCCCTTCAAGAGGTATACAATGACCAATTCATATTCAAAGTCTTTGGGCACACTATCTCGACTTATCATGTCACTCAGAGGTGGTAGATAGGTAGGTAGAATTCTTAGAATCAGATTATCATTCACTAAGGCATCCTTGTGTTTAGTTCACCTTTCATGGGATGGTCTAGCTCTGTGAGTTGTGGATGGGGACACTTTCACTATTCATGTGGATGAAGCTTGTATACCTTTAGACATCGACATGGATTTCTCAGTCATCAAGTCGATCAAAACTTCCTCAATAGATTTCTCTGCAGTGCTCAATGATTTCGACATACGCACTCGAGGTGAACAATTCATGTGTTCGGGGAGAAACTTGGACATGGTAACGAGATAGAGAATGAGAGAACAATGATCACTTTACTTGACTTAGTTTGTGGGCTCGAATTCTCAATTAGAAAAAGTGCTCTTGGTGCATGGCCCGATGGGATAAATAGGTAACTCAACAATGGTTCTCTTACAATGGGTATGAGCCTCCATTAACTCTTGTTCGATCCATTATGGCCTGGCCCAATAGTCTAATGACAAAACTTTATTTATTTTCTTCCTGTTTGAAGCGGGAGTTGAACGAATATATTGGCCCCAATGACTATATTACTTCGTCTTGATGAAGTGCCATGTGTCGTTGTTCTAATATCCCGGTGAAGCTCCAATTCTGCAATTTTTCTTTCTGTGAGGTCTCCTCCAAAACGTACTGTAATTTTTCAGTCTTAGCCTTCTTCTTTCTTAACTGTTGAGCCTTTTTCCCAGTGAGCTTCATCTTGGTAGTTATTTTTCCATTCTAATTCTTGTCTTATGTGGTTTTAGTCACTTCATGCTGTAGAGATTTTTCCCTAGGGTTCCTGGATAATACTTCTTCTTTGTCTGGGATAGGTAATTCAATATTATGTGGATTCTATAGTGTTCTCTTAACTTCGACATCTCGGTTACTATCATTAAATATCTTCGATCTATTCTCATGTTCTTCAATCAAGCGTGCAATCCTTCTGGCCATAAAAGCTTTTAACTCTTGCTTCTTCTGTTCCAAAACTTCTTCTTCTTCTTTTCATCTAGCTTGATCTCTATCAATCTAAGGTTTTACTATTAACATGGTAAATAGGGTGTGGTTCTCAATGAATTGAATCATCTCAAAACCTTCTTCCATTGAAGTTCCATTGATAGTCATAGGTATTTGAGCGAGCCTCCCACACAATTTTACCAGTTTTCCTCTGAGTAGCCCTATTCCTCCTAGTGAAGAGATCATAGTAGGCCTTCCTATAGCTTCCCAAGTTCTCTCTGTCATGATATTCACTTGTGTTTCCTCATCTAGAACATAGTCAATGTTGAAGTCCCCTATTCTTGCTTCAAGACATTCCTTGTCTTTAAGAATATTTGATAATCTAACATGTCGATGGTCATCCAAGGTTTCTTTCATCTGTAGTAATACCTTATCTGATTCTTTCTGGGGTTCTGCTATAGCCTTAGTTTTTGGATATGTCTTAGGGTTTCATTATCTTATGTTCATACTTTAAATATTAGCAATCATTCTGGGGCAATCCAACACTCCATGGTCTAGAGCTTTGAGACAAAGACAACTAGGTCATCCACCAGGGCATTCCTTAGCAAGATGTCCCGGTCTTCTACAATTGTAAAAAAGGGTTAATCCTCTCTTTCTTTTAAATGATCCTCGACCTCTTCTGTAATGTGCACTAGGATCATAGGAGCTAACCTGCAATGAATTATTTCTAGGATACTGCATCCATTTGTTAGTCCAAACATTCTTTCTATGCATTGGTATAACATATCTTTCACTAGTCTTATCAGATATACTCATATCAAACCTTCTTTTATCTATTAATACCCTAGTTTTCAAGATAGGATAGATCCTATCAATCATACCTAGATCCATACTCTAGAAACAAAAATTTATACTTATCTTACTTCTACAGAGCACACAGATTCTAGATCTAAAACTTTTCTCTATTTTCACCTTTATCAAAGCACAAAGCTTGCAGATCTTACCTCTTTTAATCCAAAATTATTACTTTTACCTTTCTTAGAGCACCAAGCATTCAGATCTTGCTTCTTTCATTCAGATTTGATATTCTTTTCTTCATATCAAGCTTCTTTCTTTCAGATTTGACCTTCTTTATTTCAGATCTGACCTTCTTTCTTTAGCATAGAGATTTACAAGTCAAGTAGAATACTGTGCACCAACGCACAACTATTTTGCACAAAGCTTCTTCTTCCTCGGTTCCCAACAATCACAGTTCAGGTCCTAGCAAAAGAACCATTTGTTGGCATAGGGGTAGACACAGGGTTCAATGCTACAACAGTGCACCAACAAAGCACTAACTACTGACCCTTTTGGAAACACCTATGAAGCAGATGAAGTCTCACCCGAGGTAGAGGGAGGGTTGGTTGCAAGACTTAGGTGTTTGTAACCTTAACTAGGACACAGATCTGTGATTATAATACTTAATACTACTCTTAGCACCGTCAATTCCTTAATATGTAATCACTATTTCACTTTGCTGATACAACAGAGCTTCACATCAATCACATTAATCTATAGTATTCAAGAACTTAGCATATACAAATGGATCAGAATGAGAACATCAAGAACTAATCATAACTATGTATATCAGATCTAACATTCTCACATATAATAAGCACAAAGCATAAATAGATCTATCTAAACATATCAGAGAACTTAACATATAACAAATGAACACATCAAGACAAATCACAAAGCACATAACATAGTGTTTACGTGGTTCACCCCCACCCTGGGGATACGTCCACCAACTCTTCTTCTTTATTTGTCTTCAGTCAATCGGTTACAAGCACAAAGCCATCAAAACCCTTACCCCGCACAAGACAAAATATCTATGCAGCTCGCTAGATCCTTCTTCCTTGTGCTACAAAACTAGGCTCTCCATACTCCGCTACAAGGATCTGCACTTAGCTCTGCATGTCTCTTACAGTCATGCACAAAGCACTTACAAAATCTACTCACACTTAACATACATTCACATCACATAGATGTACTATTCTCTCTCTTCTTACATTGCCTATCCTTTTAATTATACATACAAAATAGGCCTAAACATGGGTAAACCCATGGGCTGACATGCCATTCCCATTACATATTCCCAAAAACCCAAAAAGGGGGCCGAGATCCCGTGATCTACGATTTGTCTTGCGCTCCTCCTTTGACAAGATTTCGAAGTCTCAAAATAGGTCAACATGACCAAGAAACTCTCAAAACTTGGTCAAGTGTCAACAATATTGTGTGATATTTCCCCCCTTGAGGTTTGTGATGTTATTTTGGTACAACCATATTTTTTGAGGAGACATGATTTGTATGAGTCTAGACCCTGCAGTTTTATTACTACTTTGGGTAGAAAATTGTACAGGATACCATAGGTGGTGCCACCTATTGCTATTTATTTAATCTCTACTAAACAATGCAATAAGGTCATTTCACATATTGGGAATTTCATCTTATTTGTGATCCATTCTCACAATAATCAGAAGGTCACTACCACATCCGTGGCCTCTACACAGAGTCTCTCTTTGCAGTAGAAGCAAGTAGATAGGATTGTGGAAGAGTACAGAGACTTATTCTCCTCACCCATCAGGGTACTGACACACTTCCAAGTCAAGCAACCAATTGATCTAACCCTCGGTGCACCACTACCTAATGGTCCATTCTATTGTCACTCACTGATGGAAAATGATGAAATAAAGCCTCAGATCGAAGAGTTGCTTCAAAAGGGTCACACCAGACCCAAATTCTCCCCTTGTAGAAGCCCAATTGTACTGGTGCAAAAGAAATAAGTGACCTAGAGGATTTACATTGATTACAGAGCATTAAACAAAATCATAGTTAGGAACTGGTACCCAATTCCTAGAATTGATGACCTTCTTGACCAACTCAAGGGGGGAAATCTCTTCAGCAAGATTGATCTAAAGTATGGCTACCACTAGGTTCCCATCAAACCAATTGATGTATGGAAGAAAACTTTCAAATCTAAAGAAGGCCTCCTTGAATGCTCGAACACGCCCTTTGGCTTAACAAATGCACCAACCACTTTTATGAGGTTGATGGATGATGTATTTAGACCCTTCATCAACTATTTTTTGGTGTTATATTTGGATTACATCCTCATCTTCAGTATAACTTGGGAGGAGCACATGCAACATATTCAACAAGTTTTGAGCACTCTACAGCAGCACAAGTTATATGCCAACTTGGAAAAATGCTCCTTTGGCATGAACAAGGTCCAATACTTGGGCTACATTTTTTATGAACATGGGGTACATGTTGATCAAACTAAGATCCAATTAATCCATGACTTGACATCCCCGACCACACTCATCGATCTTCAAATATTCCTGGGATTGGCCAGCTTCTACCGAAGGTTCATGTTGGGATTCTCCCATATTGCATGGGCCCTTAACCCAGTGACCAAGGGTGGTGGTAGGGAAAATTCCGCATGGGGGAAGGAAAAATAACAAGCATTTGATGATCTGAAGCATCGCTTGTGCTTAGCTCGAGTACTCTCCTTACTTTATCTATAAAAACCATTCAATATTGAGACTAATGCATACGACTATTCTATAGGCACATTTTTCACTCAACACAATCATCCAGTGGTATAACATAGTGAGACACTCTTTGATACTGTCCAAAAATAATCCACTTATGACAAGGAAATGTATTCCATTGTACAATCATGTCGTCAATGGAAAGATTAAATTATGGGAAAGGTGACAATCATTCACACCGATCAAAAGCCTCTACAGTTCATATAGACATAGGGGAAGTTGCAGAATGACAGCCATCAGAAGTGGTCCACTTACCTGCAACAATTCCATCTCAACATGAAGTACAATACCAGGAGAACAAATTGTGTCACTGACTACTTCAGTCGACCTCCCGTGGCTTCACTCATCACCGTGCTCCATTC
>SNQJ01S0062227.1:52980-68712 GCA_010110895.2 Picea sitchensis
TGTTAGTTCCTTAATATGTAATCACTATTTCACTTTGCTGATACAATAGAGCTTCACATCAATCACATTAATCTATAGTATTCAAGAACTTAGCATATACAAATGGATTAGAATGAGCACATCAAGAACTAATCATGACTATCTATATTAGATCTAACATTATCACATATAATAAGCACAAAGCATAAATAGATCTATCTAAACATATCATAGCACTTAGCATATAACAAATGAACACATCAAGACAAATCACAAAACACATAACACAATGTTTATGTGGTTCACCCCCACCCTGGGGATACATCCACCAACTCTTCTTCTTTATTTGTCTTCGGTCAATTAGTTACAAGAACAAAGCCATAAAAACCCTTACCCCGCACAAGACAAAATATCTACGCAACTCGCTAGATCCTTCTTCCTTGTGCTACAACACTAGGCTCTCCACACTCTGCTACAAGGATCCACACTTAGCTCTGCATGTCTCTTACAATCATGCACAAAGCACTTACAGAATCTACTCGCACTTAACATACATTCACATCACATAGATGTACTATTCTCTCTCTTCTTACATTGCCTATCCTTTTATTTATACATACAAAATAGGCCTAAACATGGGTAAACCCATGGGTTGACATCCCATTCCCGTTACATATTCCCAAAAACCCAAAAAGGGGGACGAGATCCTGTGATCTACGCTTTGTCTTGCACTCCTCTTTCGACAGGTTGTCGAAGTCTCAAAATAGGTCAACATGACCAAGAAACTCCCAGAACTTGGTCAAGTGTCAACAGTATTGTGTGATATTTCCCCCCTTGAAGTTTGTGATGTTATTTTAGAAAAACCATATTTTTTGAAGAGACATAATTTGTATGAGCCTAGACCCTGCATTTTTATTACTACTTTGGGTAGAAAATTGTACAAGATACCATAGGTGGCGCCACCTACTACTATTTATTTAATCTCTGCTAAACAATGCAACAAGTTCATTTCACAGACTAGGAATTTCATCTTATTTGTGATCCATACTCACAATAATCAGAAGGTCACTACCACATTCGTGGCCTCTACACAGAGTCTCTCTTTGCAGCAGAAGTAAATAGATAGGATCGTGGAAGAGTACAGAGACATATTCTCCTCACCCATAAGGGCACTGACACACTACCAAGCCAAGCATCCAATTGATCTAACCCTAGGTGCACCTCTACCTAATGGTCCATTCTATTGTCACTCACTGATGGAAAATGATGAAATAAAGCCTCAGATCGAAGAGTTGCTTCAAAAGGGGCACATCAGACCCAAATTCTCCCCTTGTAGAAGCCCAACTGTACTGGTGCAGAAGAAATAAGTGACCTGGAGGATTTGCATTGATTACAAAGCATTAAACAAAATCATAGTTAGGAACTGGTACCCAATTCCTAGAATTGATGACCTTCTTGACCAACTCAAGGGGGGGAATTTCTTCAGCAAGATTGATCTAAAGTATGGCTACCACCAGGTTCCCATCAAACCAATTGATGTATGGAAGAAAACTTCCAAATATAAAGAAGGTCTCTTTGAATTCTCGGTCACGCCCTTTGGCTTAACAAATTCACCAACCACTTTTATGACGTTGATGGATGATGTATTTAGACCCTTCACCAACTATTTTTTGGTGGTATATTTGGATTACATCCTCATCTTCGGTATAACTTGGGAGGAGCACATGCAACATATTCAACAAGTTTTGAGCACTCTACAGCAGCACACGTTATATGCCAACTTGGAAAAATGCTCCTTTGGCATGAACAAGGTCCAATACTTAGGCTACATTTTTTATGAACATGGGGTACATGTTGATCCAACTAAGATCCAATTAATTCATGAATTGACATCCCCGAACACACTCACCGATCTTCAAATATTCTTGGGATTGGCCAGCTTCTACCGATGGATCATGTTGGGATTCTCCCATATTGCATGGGCCCTTAGCCCAGTGACCAAGGGTGGTGGCAGGTAAAATTTCACACGGGGGAAGGAAAAATAACAAGCATTTGATGATATGAAGCATCACTTTTGCTTAGCTCCATTACTCTCCTTACTTTATCTACAACAACCATTCAATATTGAGACTGATGCATCCGAATATGCTATAGGCACATTTGTCACTCAACACGATCATCCAGTGGCATAACATAGTGAGACACTCTTTGATACTATCCAGAAATAACCCACTTATGACAAGGAAATGTATTCCATTGTACAATCCTATCGTCAATGAAAATATTAAATTATGGGAAAGGTGACAACCATTCACACTAATCACAAGCCTCTATAGTTCATACAGACATAGGGGAAGTTGCAGAATGACCGCCATCAGAAGTGGTCCACTTACCTGCAACAATTCCATCTCAACATGAAGTACAATACCAGGAGAACAAATTGTGTCACTCACTACCTCAGTCGACCTCCCGTGGCTGCACTCATCACCGTGCTCCATTCCTATGGGCATGAGGCATCTGAGTGGCCCCAACTTTATCATCAAAATCCAAAATTTTCCACCACCTATCATCTCTTGGGTACAAGCGCAAGTGTCACTTATTTTCACATTCAAGATGGACTGTTATGTCATATTGGACATCTCTATGTTCCGCAAAGAGAGTGTGAAAATATGATCTGGGAGGATCACTATAGTCAGATGGAAGGACATTTTGGGGTGGATAAAAGTTTGGTCATACTATAGAAACATTTCTATTGGCCAAAACTCTGACATGACATCAGCAAGTATATTAGATCTTGCACTACATGTTCCATTTCCAAGCCAACCATCAAGAAGCAAGGCTTATACACTCATCTTCCTACTCCCGAGTGGCCTTGGTAATCTATCTCGATGGATTATATGTGTTGCCTATGGTCCACCAAACAAAGAATGATTGTGTATTTGTGGTAGTTCATCATTTTTTGAATATGGCCATCCTAATCACTCGCAATAAGATCATCACAGCAACAGATAATGCCAAACTCTTCTTCGAACGAGTGTGGGTCCATTTCAGGATACCACATACCATCATCTTTGATTGGGACAACAGGTTCCTCAACGCATTTTGATCAAGTCTCTGGTCACTATTGGATACAAAGATCACTAAATACACTGCTTTCCACCCCCAAATCCATGGCCATATAAAGGTCATCAATCAAATGATTTTGTAGGTCCTATGCATGTACAAATCTAAGTATTTGTGTACTTAGGATGAGAGTCTCCCCTATTTAAAAAAAAACTACAACATAGCTCTCCATATCTCTTTCCTCCACATAGGAAGAATCTTCCCCTATTCAGTTTGAGGTTGACAAAGACACCATATTCATTGAGTGGATTTAGCACATTCACCAACAGGTCCATGAGATTTTGCAGAAAACTAATGCTAAGTACAAACAACACCATGATCAACATAGGGTACCACACTAGTTTCAAGTGGGAGACAAGGTTTAGTTACATTTACAAAAAGAGATCCTTACAAAACCCCATCAGAATCTCTACCCACTTATCTATGGGCCTTACACTATCACCAATGTTGTGGGTAGAAAATATTTTGATCTCAACACTCCACCCTTCCTTGGATTGCACCCAATGTTCAATGTGGACCTTCTTCGACCATATTTTCTACCCTTATTGGACACCTCAGATATCACATAACAATTGAAACCAATAGAGATCAACCCTGACTGCATGGAATAGTAATCCACTGATCATATAGTAGACACACAGTTTAAGGGAACTCGCCAACAAAGGATCCATCTTTATCAGGTTGTCAAGGTAGGACACCTCCTCCATCAAGGAAAGTGGCTCATCCGGGGCCAAATTTAGTAGAATGTTCCTCACATGATGGGGTAAATCAATGAAATGGAGACCATTTCTTCCTAAGGGGGGAAGATTGTTCCACATGGATATTGGTGGCCACCCACCTATTCCAACTGGCTCCTCTTAATAGTTTTTTAGTTTAACACATTCTTCTGTACTTCTTTTTAATTATGGGTTCTACACTTCTGGGGCTATCTAAAGGCCTACACATCTCCTAGGTGGATATTGGTAGCCTCCCACCTAATCCTAATGGATTATTTTATATGTTGTCATGTCATCACATCTTTCTGTACATCTAAGGCCGTTTTGGGGCCCTAAATAGTTTTTTTTGGATAGCCACAACCAAACTATAGTTGAAGTTAGTGTTTGATGGCATACTGTGTATTTCTTGAAAATACCTTTCAAATAGGATATCACATGCCTAAAACAAAGGTTGTATGAAAAAGTTATGACCCTGGGAAGTTGAGGTACCAACTTACCCATAGGGGCCCACATAACTTTTTGTGTTTCATATCCTAGGGTTAGGTTTTTGGATGTTAAGGGTTTTGGCATTCATGAGTAATGTTAAAAATTCCTTGGGAGCCTCATTGTAATCATTCCTCTCAGACAGATGTGCATAGAAGACACATCTCTTCTTAGAGATAGCTACCACCATTTGATCAAGTTGTTTTCGTACTACAATTTTACAGTTTCATCCTATTTCATTTGTTCAATAGAAGTTATTTTTCACTGGATATCTGTTGTTATCTCTGTGTTATTTTATTCAATCTATTATTCATTTCATTCTTCTCATAAATCCATATCATTCTCAAACCAAAGGGCATGACCATCCATTCAAAAACACCTTCTTTTGACTTGAAGGAAGTCTTCCATACATCTATTTGTTCTATTGGAACCTGATGGTAGCTAGACCTTAGATCAATCTTACTGAAGTGTTTCCCCCCCTTAAGTTGATCAAGGAGATCGTTGATTTGGGGAATCAGGTACTAGTTCCTGAATGTGATTTTATTTTGGGACCAATAATCAATGAGGAGTCACTAGGTCCCGTATTTATTTTGAAAAATCATGATTGGGCTTCCACAAGGTGATTAGTTGGGTCAGATGTGCCCCTTTTGGAGTAGTTCTTGGATCTAACACTTGATCTCCTCATTTTCTAACAGACAGTGGTGATAGAATGACCCATTTGGTAGCGGTGTGTTGGGGGTCATATCGATGGAATGCTTGACCTAATAGTGAAAAGGTACCCTAGTATGTGAGGACAAGATGTCTCTGTACTCTTCCAAGACCTTATCCACTTTATTCTACTGTGTGGAGATGTTGACTATGGAGGCCATGGATGTGGTTGCAATATTTTTCTCACTCTTAGAGAGAATCACGAAGAAGAAAAAATTCTTGGTATGAGAGATGACCTTCCTTCATTTCTTTGCAAAGATCAAGGAAATGGAACAAGGTGGGACTACCTAGGGTATCCTGTACAATTTCCTATCCAAAGTAATAATAACACTATGAATCCTAGACTCATATAGACCATGATGTTTCCATAAATAAGGTTAGCCCAAAATAACATCACAAAATTCAAGGGGCGCAACATCACACAATACCTCATATTTGAAGGGATTGATGTCGTAGGACAAATGACACTATTGGACGATGAAAAGATTTCTTCCTTGGTAGAGACATCCGATGGTGTAGGGTTGCGAGTGTGACATTCTCGGCAAGGAAAACCAGTTGAATACCTCCATTGAGATGACGTTATTCTAGCTACTTCTATCAATTATGAAGTGAAACAATGTTCCTTTCACCCACATATGTGAATGAAAGAGGCGATCTCCTTCTTCTATCTCATCAGGTTCACCAAACTGAATCTTGGTGGTAGAAATAGTGGCACTGGGTTCTGTGTCAAATATCCATCTCCCATTTTCTAGTTCTGACTCAGAGTTGGAACCTGCATATGATTCAGAGGCTTTCACCTCGACCACCAACGACTGCTTTGAGTGAAAATCAATAGTGTTATTACATGGGGTCTTCTGGAACTCACACAACTTCCTGTTATCTTTCTTCATATTTCCATTGTCCTACTTTGTTTGTGGCTTAGACTGGTTTTCCCGAGAATGTCCATATTTTATTTTCCCTTTATTCTATGGGTTGGGGCTTCCCTTTCCCTAGTTCTTTTGTTTGGGGTTCCCAGACCCAAACTGCTATGTCTTTTGTTTAAGATTATTCTCGATTTTGACGACATATTTATAGGTTTCACCCATGGACGAGATGTACAAAAAATCCATTTCTTCCTGGATGTATCTATGCATACCACCGTGGTACTTGAGAACCATATTTCACTCAGAATATTTGATACCCAGCTTGGTGTTCAAGGTATGGAAGATATTTGTGAACTCTGGAAATGCTTGGTCCCTTTTCTTGCAACATCGTGGTTCATTTTGTATACAGGTCATCATAAATTCCAACATGGTAGTATTGTTCCTTAATATCCAGTTTATAAATACTTGACTCACTAGCCTATAAAATCATTAAGCATCATTAAAATTCAACAAGGGGCTCAGCCTTGGGGTATTAAATTCCCCTCCCCTTATTTTTGCACTTTCCTCGATGCAACTCATTTATATAACATCAACAAGATTTTCAAAATATTCACAAAGATATGGGTACTATGCCTACCTAACATATTCATGATCTCATGTTGCATCCTCAGGACCATACCGGTTCCATTGGACCTTAACAATCCATATGGCTCGATTCCAGAGTTGTTTTATTTTCCAGTCCATAATGCATATCGGATGCACTTGAAATGCGCTTCCTTTCTCCACCTGAATCACATTCCAATCAATAATTTGATTAACATCAGGTATATATTTCTTGAGAAATGATACATGGAATACATTATGAATAATTATAGAAGCAGGTAATATAAGCATGTAAGCTACTAGTCCAATCCTCTAGGATTTAAAATGCCCCACAATATTTGATTTCCAACTTGGAGCAGTTTCCCAACATCAGGGAACTTTTGTTGGCTTTCACCTTCAAAAATACATGATCACCCACTTTAAATTCCATGTGGGTTCTGCCTTTTTCTACATAGATTTTTTTCCTATCTTGGGAAGCCTTCAAATTATGTTTTATCTTTAACATTTGCCCTTCCATTTCCCTAAGAAACTATATCCCAACCATTTCTCTGTCAGCTAGGTTGTCCCAACTTATTGGTGTATTGCACTTTCTACCATAAAGTGCCTCAAATGGGCCAATCTTCAGTGATGCTTGATACCCATTGTTGTAGGCAAATTCCACCAACTATAGATAATCTTCCCATTTAGATTATTTTTCCATCACATACATCCTTAGCATATCTTATGTCACTTGGTTCACCCTTTTTGTTTTCCCATCAGAGTTAGGATGATAGGTTGTGCAGAAGTTAATATTTGTTCTGAACCCCTTGAATAATCCTCTCTAAAAATTTGAGGTAAACTTTGGGTCTTTGTTAGACACAATTGTCTTGGGTATGCCATGCAATCATGCTACCTCCCTCATATAAATATTAACAACATTGGTTTCCTTGTGGGTAACCTTCATTGGAATAAAATGGGAAGCTTTCATAATCTTGTGCACCACCACCATGAAAGAATCATGTTGCTTTCTTGTTCCGGGTAATCCTATGATGAAATCCATGGTCACCACTTCCCACTTCCACTCAAGAATGAGAAATGGCTGCAACAACCCAGCTGGGTGCCTATGCTCAAACTGGAATTTCTAACATTCCATACATTTAGCAATGTACTCAACAATATCCCTCTTCATGCCTGGCCAATAGTATTGGCTCTTGACTGCTGCCACTATTTTCTGATATCCTGGGTTCCCAGCATAAGCCAGTACATTATGCATCTCTTTCAAAATTGTACCCCTCAATTCATGTGAATTGGGCACATAAATTCGATTCCTATACAAGATAACTTCATCATTACCTAATTTAAAATCTTCAACCTTTTGTTGCATTTGACCTTGTTGTATTTTTGTTACCAAATCCATGTACTACAAATATGCTTTTGCAACCTCTAAAATTTTTCATTTAACATCAATTTGATACATGCTATTGGCTATAGCATATAGTTCATCCACTCTCCTACTGAGTGAATCGACCACTTTTTTCTCCTTTCCTTTGATGTGCTTGATTTCAAATTCATACTCACAGAGGAATTCCAACCATCTGATATTCCAGGCATTTAATGTAGGCTACTAAAATAAATATTCCAACCCATTATGTTATGTCCTCATTTCAAACCTCTTTCCCATGAATATTCTATGTTCTCTAAAATATGGATTTCCTTGAGGATTGTTTCTGAAAAAGGGTGGCATGTTCCACTTCTTCCTATGTTCCTTCTTAAACTTCTTCTTGTCCTCCCAAGCCTTATGGAAAGTAGGGTTTCCTTTTTGTTGATCATATAATCATTTTGATCTCCTTATGGTTTATTCCAGAGTCTTGGGATCATCATATTGGATTTTATCACTTATGAAATATGGCAGTCAACTCAAGTACCTCTGAATCTTCAATGTCTCATCCTTGATGAAGGAGACATACTTCAACAACTCTAAGAATCACCTTTCATATTAATCAATAGTCATGTTTACCAGTTTAAGTTCAAAGAACTCTTTCATGTCTTTATCATAATATCTCTTGGTCAGGTATTTCTTCTCAAAATGCCTCTTGAATTCTTTCCAAGTCACATTTTTCTCTCTGATGTGTTTCACTTGCACATGTTGATCCCACCAGATGGATGCTTTTAATTTTAGTTGATAAATAAAAAATCTTACATCCACATGAGAGGAATAATTATGAAGTTAGAAGTATTTCCTCATGCCCAAAAATCACGTATCAACATACTCATCCTTCTTGTGCTCTCCCTCAAAGGTAGGAGGTTTGATCTTGTTCATTTCCCCTTTTAATTCATCCACCCTAGACCTCCTATGTTTCCTGAAAGGAGATGGAATTGATATACTATGTTCTCTCCTGTTGGAATTCCTTTGGGAGTGGTGGTGGTGTCTACTACCACTCCTTTATCTTTCTTTTCCCTCAGGGCTCTCATGGCTTCCTGATTTGTTGGAGCCACTCTCCTTATCCAATTTATTTTCAATTTAGTCTAGGATTTTTATTAACTTCCTATTGAAGTATTCCTATTGTTCTTTGGCTTTCATAAGCCTTTCATTATCATCCTTGTGGCTCTGGACATCTGTTTGCAATTTTTTGATGGTCTCAACCACATTTATGTCTTCCTCTTTTCCTCCTCCATGTACATTGGATTTGGTTCCTTCCATACCCAATTGGAAATTCATCCCTTAGATTTCATCTTCTTGGATGTAGAATATCTATGTATAATCCATTCCTCGGCACTTTGAATATAACTTTGTTCCCTCCTGACATATGTTATCTATGCAAAAATGTGAAGCCAACAGAACCTTTTCAGATTAATTGATTCATCATTTTATAAAAACATGAACCATTTTGGTTCAATAACTTATTGAACTTCTTTCCTCTGATTTTCTGAGTAATTGTCTATTCAAATTCAAATTCTAGGTGAACAGTTATCTTCCATTGTTCAATATATTTTCAATTCCTGATTTCATGCTCAATTTTGAGTTTAGAGAAGGAAGTTATGGTTCTTGTACAATTTGTCTTTTCGATGGGGAAATTTCTATGCATGGATTCTTCCATCTCAAATTTGAATTGGCTCTTCGATTAGTGGTGTTTCCTCTCTTCAATTTTATAGGCCTTATTTACTTTTTTGGTGAAGGTCTGTGCAAATAAAAAAACCCATGGGCTCCTTCTATAAGCCCTTATGTGTTTCCAAAATCAAATTTTGGGCACTTGGCCCTTTTTTCTTCGGCCCCCGAATGCATGTGACCATAGACTGTGACCCTGTGTTAATAGACATACTCTTATTCGAAGCCTTGAGAGATTTGGGGATTTGGAGCTTCGGGCTTCAAGAGCTCTTTCTACCTCATTCTTTACTTCTCCCGAATGTCAGGCCATCGAATCCTTGCACAATCTATCCTCGAAGATTCGGGGCTATGATGCTTCGGAGGTTTTCACTTCAGAGCTTCAGCGCTTCAAAGGATCTACCTCCACTACAATAAATTTTCCTTGAATTTCAATTCTCTGAATACTTGGAGGACATAGAGATCAACAGTCCTCCTACCTTGTTTAGATCTTTGGTGGATCAGGGTTCCGAGACTCTGGGCTTCGACGGTTTTAAACGTACCTTCCAAAACATATCCCAAACTGCCAAACTAGTAAACCCATGAAGGAAAGTGGATATATGGTCCATATTCTCTGCTCATATCAATGGTGGATAGGAGGTTCGAGACTCCGAGATTTGGTGGTTTCCAAAAACACTTTACTATTAATCTACTAAAGTGTCGACCCACTGATATCCCCTCTCCCACCTCCACGTTTCATATGTGATAAACGATCACAATGGAATATGGCCTTTGAGCCTCCGCAAGTCCTTGATCATAACAATTTTGCAATGTAATCCCTTGGAATAACACTCCTCTAGACAATAGAATCTACTACCGTGTGTCCCATCCCGATGGATGATGAGGATTTACTCCACTCTTCAGAGCTTCAAGACTCTTCATACTTAACAATTATTGACCAAGTTCTTCTGGACTGCCATGTCTTCAAACTACAGGATCTTATGCCACATGGTGAAGCACTAGAAGTGGAAACATGGCCCAATCTTAGGGGTGACACATCTTAAGCTCTAAATTTAAAAAAAACCTTTCAAAAGTAGATATCACACTTACATGTGGAACGCATCATGTGTTTCCATGTCACCCCCAGGTGATGTCACCACCACGTCACTTCGAAACTTCGAGAGTTCGAGACATCAGGACTTTGGAGGTCCGGAATTCCTTCCAAAATTTTTCCCCAAATGCTAAACCACAAGATAATTATGAGGACTCTCCTCCTCCTGAGTGAACTACGACTAAGAATCACTCTGGGACTTCAGACGATTCATCTACTAATCACCCCTAAAAATCCCCAACTACGAATTTATGAACACTTCCACATCACCTCCGATGACATCATCCTATCATGTCACTTCGGTGCTCCAATACTTCAGGGATCTCTTCCTCCCATGTAACTGCAAACCATTTCTTCTGGAGTGTGAAAAATTTGAACCTTTCTTAATATTTGGACACGTATGACTTGGAATGAACGTTTCAGATTAGTTCCTAACTTTGGAATTCAACAGTCTTCTATTATTATAGTTTTAAGACGGGCTAAGGGGAGAAGTACAAAGGACTTGGGTTCTTATCCTCCACGTATATTCTCTGGATCCAACAAATGTGAGGGTTTTATCCTTTCCCAAACTAATCCAATGGCTCAAGTTTAATTTTCGTGTTCCCGAACCCACAGTGACCACAACCTATTTTCTCTTTTGTTTTTCTTAAACTGTTATACCTCCTGATCTTCTGAACATAGCCAAAGTGTTCCCCAACACCCTATTGACATTTTGAACATCAATTCCTTGTGGAATTTTGACTCCAAATTCCACATCCATGGCCCATCCAAGTTCAGTGTGGAAACCATGGGCTCTAATACCAATTTGTAATGTCCCCGACCTTACATGCCGGGTCATTTCCTCTTGTTGTAAATACAAAACAAACTTATCAATATACTTTGATACTAGATTGTAATGCACCCAACCACCTAGGCCGATCACGCTCCTTGAAACTCTCATGCTCTAATATACATACACACACACGGACACACACACACACACACACACACATTATGCAATTTTAGACAAACATAAGCATTCTATTCATACACATATTCATGCAGAAGAGACAATAAACACATACATGCAATATATATAGGAAATTCTCATTACATTCAAACATGTACCTAAAAAAAACATTTAAACATAACATGTACAACTAACATAGATTTGGTACTTAACTTTTGGTGCTTTTTCCATATTGGCTGAAAATATTTGGCAGCCCTTCATGTAACACTTCTTCAACTGCATTGCTGAAATCTCTTGGACAATAACTTCCCTAGGAATTTGTTGGACTATTATTGGGTTCCTTTCCTCATCCAAGAAAGTAAATTCCTTGTTATGACAATCTAGGACAACATGGTGTTGGTCCAACCAACCCATACTAATTAGATAGTCATATGAACCAAATGGAAGGATATTCAAATCTGCCTTGGTACTTAGCCCATTCATGTCCACTGGACATGATCTAAATAGCTCAACCTCCCCATGGGCTCTGATACCAATTTGTAATGTCCCCATACTTACATGTCGGTTCATTGCCTCTTGTTCTAAATACAATTTTGTTTTATCAATCTACTCTTATACCATATGGTAACACACCCAACTACCCAGTTTGGTTATGCTCCTTGAACACATCTTCAAAATATTTCAGGACTGAATGATCCTCGATATTTTGAAACATATCTTTAGGTGATTCTTCCATATGGGATGAAAATATTCTTTTGCAACCTCTGGAATTATTCCTTTAATATCAATTTGATACATGATAATGGTTGTAGCATGAAGTTCATGCGCTCTACTGCTGAGTGCATCAACCGCTTTTTTCTCCTTTCCTTTGATGTGCTTGATGTCAAATTCATATTCACAAATGAATTCCATCCATCTTCTCTGCCTGGAATTTAATGTAGGATGATCAAATCTATATTTCAGACCATTATGGTCTATACTCAACTCAAACCTCTTTCCCATGAGGTAGTGCCTCCATTTCCTTAAAGCATGAACAATGGATTCCAACTCCAAATCATGAGTGGCACAGAGCCTTTCATACTCTTTTAGTTTTCTTGATTCCAAAAAAATTACAAATCCGTTCTAACCGAGGAATCCACCAAGTCCTTCTTTGCATGCATTGGTTCAAACCACAAAATCTTCATTTGGATCTGCAATCCTTAGAATTGGAGCATTGGTTAACAACTGCTTCAATTGTTGGAAGCTCTTTTCACATTCTGGTGTCCATTGAAAATTCACCCCCTTCCTTTACAAGGAAGTCATTGGGTGAGAAATCTTTGAAAACCCTGCAATGAACCTTCTATAGTATCCATCTAGGAGCCATGAAGGATCTGAATTCTATCACATTCTTAGGTATTTTCCACCCCTTAATGGCCTCAATATTTTTAGGGTTTATTGTTATTCCTTCTTCAGATATCATATTCCCCAAATATTTAACTCGATTTTGATAAAATGAGAACTTGCTCAATTTGGTATACAATTGTTTCTCTCTTAGAACTTGTAACACCATCCTCGAGTGTTCCTCATGCTCTTCTTCTATCTTGGAATATACAAGGATTCCATCTAGAAAGACAATGAAAAACTTGTCTAAATATTCGTGGAAAACACCATTCATTAAGCACATAAAAAAATCTAGCACGTTTGATGTTCCAAATGGCACCACCATGAATTCATAATGAATGTACCTTGTCCTGAAGGTGGTCTTGTTGATTTCTTCATCTCTGATTCTTACTTGATGGTACCTCGATCTAAGATCGATCTTTGAGAATATATTTGCATCTTTTAACTAATCAAATAGATCATCCATCCTTGACAAGTGATACTTGTTCTTTATAGTCACTTTGTTCAATTGTTTGAAGTCGATGCATAGTCTCAATGTCCCATATTTCTTCTTCACGAATAAAACTAGGGCACCCAAAGGTGACACACTTTGGATTATATACCCCTTCTTCAAAATTTCTTCAAGCTGCATTTGCAGCACCTTCAGCTCCGATTTACTCATTCTATAAGGAGTCTTTGATACTAGAGTTGATCTAAGCATCAAATTTATAGAGAAATCAATATCTCTCTTTTGGGGTAGTCATGATATCTCCTAGCCCAAGGAATGGATGATACATAGATATTCTACAACCAAGAAGATAAAATATGAGGGATGATTGTCTTGTTGGGTATTGAAGGAACCAACTCCAATGGAAATAGAGGAGGAAAAGAGGAAGATATAAATCTGGCTGAGACCATAAGAAAATTGCAGACAAATGACTAGAGCCCCAAGGCTGATAATGAAAGAAAGACAAAGAACAACAAGAATACTTCAACATGAAGTTCATAAAAATCCTAGAATGAATTGAAAAGAAATTGCATAAGGAGAGTGGATCCATCAAATTAGGAATCCATAAGACCCCTGAGGGAAAAGGAATATCAAGGAGTGGTATAAAACACCACCAGCACTCCCAAAGGAATTCCAACAGGAGAGCGCACATCAGCTCAAGTCCATCTCCTGTCAAGAAGCATATGAGGTATAAGATGGATGAATTAAAAGGAAAAATGAACAATATCAAACCTCCTACCTTTGATGGAAATCAAAATAAGGATGAGGATGTTGAGACATGGTTGTTGGGCATGAGGAAATACTTCCAAATGAATAATTATTCCTCTTATGCATAAGGAAGAATTTCTATTTATTAGCTGAAAGGAAAATAATCAATGTGATGGGATCAACTTGTGAAATTGCAACACATCAAAGAGAAAAACGTGACTTGGAAGGAATTCAAGAATCATTTTGAGAATAAATACCTGACCAAGAGATATTATGACAAAAAGATGAAAGATTTCATTGAACTTAAATTGGGCAACATGACTATTGATGAATATGAAAGGAGATTCTTAGAGTTGTTGAAGTATGTCTCCTTCATCAAGGATGAGACAGTGAAGATTCAGAGGTACCTATGTGGACTACCATCTTTCATAAGTGATAAAATCCAATGTGATGATCCCAAGACTCTGGAAGAAACCATAAGGAGAGAAAAATTATTATATGATCAACCAAAATGAAAGCCTACTTTCCAAAAGTCTTGGAAGGACAAGAAGAAGTTTAATAAGGAACAAAGGTAGTAGGGGAACAATACACCCTTTTTGAGAAATAGTCCTCAAGGAAAACCATCTTTTAGAGAACATAGAATGGATGAGGTAGGTGGGCCAAGGATAAGGAAGACACCCATTCAATGTCGGGGTTGTAAAGGAGACCAAAAGTATAGATATTTCCATCACAAAGGTAACAAAGTGAGAGTTGTCCACAATGTACAACAAACATAAATAGTGGAGGAAATGGGAAGAAGTGTACCAAGAATCAATGCAGCCCTAGAAAACAAGAAAGTTGAGTTTCAATCACACATGATTGAAGTGGAAGGTATGATCAATAACCATGCCTTTACTAGTTTGATAGACTCGTGATCTAGTCATTGTTACATAGATCCTAAAATTGTGGAAAGATTTCTTTTTCCAAGAAGAAAGCATGATAAAACGTTGTTGGTACAACTGGCTACAGGAGCCAAGAGAAAAGTGGTTGAGATGTTTATATAATGTCCAGTGGACATGAATGGGATAAGTACCAAGGAAGATTTGAATATCCTGCCATTGGATCCATATGACTATCTAATTGGCATGGATTGGTCGGACCAACACCATGTTATCCTAGATAGTAATAACAAGGAATTTACTTCCTTTCATGAGGAAGGGAACCTAAGAACAGTACAAGGAATTCCTAGCATAGTTACTATCTAAGAGATCTCAACAATGCAGTTAAGGAAGTGTTACAGGAAGGGCTACCAAATATTTGTAGCCCATATGGAATAAGCATCTAAGGATAAGGTTCCGAATCTGGAGGATCATTCAGTCCTAAAATATTTTGAAGATGTGTTGAAGGAGATCCTGAGACTAGCCCCAAAGAGAGATATTCATTTCTCTATAAATTTGATTCTTGGAGAAACTTCAGTATCAAATAATCCTTACAGAATGAATACACCAGTAGTGAAGGAGCTGCAAATGCATCTTGAAGAAATTTTGAAGAAGGGGTCTATACACCCAAGTGTGTCACCTTG
>SNQJ01S0062227.1:68722-110255 GCA_010110895.2 Picea sitchensis
TAAAACAATTATTGAGCCTACAAATCAGGTTTCATTCAGTCATCCATAACCATACCTTGTAATGTAATAAAATAATAAGGAATATGGCCTTAGCCACAACATTTCCTAATGATGTGTGAGTTGTGGTCATATGTATATATTACACTATGAATTATAACAACACAATACATACATTTTATGGTTAATAATATTCAAAATAAACTGTGGCAGGGAAGGTGCAGCGGGGGGGTTCTGTTCGATCCCGGAGAAAAAATGATCCAGATTATTTTTGGCACTAAGTGAGAGAGGAGATATAATAAAGAAATTTATAGAGATATATCGAATATCCAATAATATAACAGAAATGTATCAAAGATGAAACCATAAAAACAAAGATACAGTAATACACAATTTTCTATTAATGAGTGAAAATGTACAAAGACTGTAAAAAATACAGAGTGAAAGACTCGCTAGAATGGTGGAATCCTATCTCTAAGAAGAGATGTGAAGGATACCCACATTTGCAAGAAGATGATTTTATAATGAGGCTCCAAAGGCGTTTTTATCATAAAGAAAATCCAAAACCCTAACCCCAGAAGATGAGAAGCCAATAGTTTTGTGGACCCCGTTTTGGGTAGTTTGGTGTATCAACTTCCTGGGGGTGTAACTGTGGCATACGATCTCCATTTGGGGCACATGATAGCTCGTTGGAAAGGAATCATCAATGAGATTTATTTTGGGGGATAAATTAGAGCCTTCTTTCATCATTGAGAACCTTGATCCTGAAAAACCTTCATTTAGGCCCTCAAAATGGCCCCGAAAGTAAAAAATTGCTAAAAATAGTAAATTACCAAAATTGTTAGAAAATTGTTTTGAGCCAGTTGGAAAAGGTGGGTGGCCACCGATATCCAACAAGATCAATCCTCCCTCCTTAGGAAGCAATGGTCTCCATTATTTTGAGTGCCCGAGGAGAGGGAAAAGTGTTTGTTGAATCTGCATCTTGATGAGCTACTTGCCTTGTTCGAGAAGTTGCGCTGCTTAGCTTGTTGATGGTTTTCATGAAACTTTGGCTGGAAGGGTTGGAAAGTTTTAACTAGTCTGGGTACAGGATATTTCTTTGTGCAGAATGAATATTTACACTTTTTTGCAATCTTGTCACCATGCTTCTGTTGGATAGAAGGTGCTTGGACTGAGGTTGCAGTGGTGTTCTTTTGTTCATGGTTTGAACATACTGTGAAGAAGTTGAAATTTGTAGTATGAGATACGACCTTGAAGAACTGTTTAGGTGGGACAATAGTCATAATTACCTCTAGTATTCTTTAGAGATGACCCCACAAAGTAAAAATGACACTACTGGGTTGAGACTCATAAATATTATGACGCTTCGACATATATGGCTGGCCCAAGAGAACATCACAGACATCCAGTGGGGAAACATCACATAATACCTCATCCTTGAAGGGTTGGATGAAATATGACAATAGACATTGCTAGATGACATGAATATCTCATCCCTGGCGAAGCCACCCAATGTTGTATGGTTGTGGGTGTGGTGTTGTGGACAAATCCCAACTGTTTGATGACCTCTACTGAGATGAGTTTCTTCTGGCTTCTGATATCAACAATAAAATGTAGCGGGGTCCCTTTCACCCACATCTATGAATGAAAAAGGTGCTCGCCATCTTTAGGATTTGTTGGTTCTTCTAGTTGATTTGTTGTGGTCGAAACAATAGCAGTGGGGTCTGCATCAATGATCTCTCTTTTACCAGTATTTTCATTATCAGATTCTGAATTAGGGTTCAGCTCCTTGTCTTTGATCTCGAACACCAATGAATGTTTTGAGCGACATTCATCGGTGTTGTGCCAAGGGATTTTGTGGAAATCACACCATTTTTTAGTGTTCTTCTTCGTCTTCCTATGACCCTTCTTTTCTTGTGACTTAGATTGGTTTTCAGGAAGTTGTTTGTTAGGGCCGTCTTTATCATACTTTGGTTGTTGTGGATTTGCAAACCCAAACTCCCATTTTTTCTGGTGCTTAAATTTCTACTCAAATTTAAAAACATATCGATAAGAAGCACCGAGTGATGAGATGTGAAAAATATCCATTTCAGTTTGGATGTATCTATGTAGAGCCCCACAATATTTCAGAACCAAATGTTGTTCAGATTCTTTGATACCCAACTTTGTGTGAAAGGTATGGAAGGCATTGGTGAACTCCAGAACTGCTTGGCCCCTCTCTTACTGCAATGTGGTCCATATCATATAATTCTCCTCATAGTTTCCAACAAGGTAATATTGCTCCTTTACTGTGTCCACAAAAACATACCAAGTGGGATCGACCCCATATATTCCAAACTCTTTTGTGGAACTTTTCTGCTAGTAAGTTTCCCACCAATGTTTGACATGGGGGAGAGCTTTAAGGAGTGTGAAGGTGATATTTTCCTTGTCTGAAAAATGGTGAATAGAGAAATAACCTTCTAATAGATTTAACCATTTGTCTAGGGAATCCACATCTATCTGACCTTAAAATATGGGAATATCAAAATTAACATGTACCTTGAGAGGAGAGGTGCTTCCAAAGTGGTTTTTTGATGAAGATGTGCCTATTGCTATCAACAGGATTTGAAGTGTAATATCCCCAAGGGCGAGTCCTAGTTGTATTTATGAATTGTAACATGTTTTTTAGGTTGGTGAGCCAAGAAATTATAAGTTGATAGGCTTAAGTGTTTATAAGGCCGGTGAGCCCAGGTGTTAAAGGCCAAGATCCTATTTTGTACATGTAAATATTCATATTATTAATATAAAAACATTGTTACGTGTAGACTGACTACGAAGAAAGAGTACGGGGGACTAAGATCCACTAGGCTGGGTAAGGGAGAGGGGGTTGAGAGGCTAGAAATAGGGACTAATCTTAAGAGATTAACTCCAATAATAATTTATTATTATTACAAATGTTGATAGAAGGATATGATTATATCCTAAGTTCCTTTGGGAAGAGGGAATGAACTCCAAATGGAAAGGAACGTGCTTCATGAGTGACATGTGTCAGCTCATGCACATGCAGTTTTAAGTTGGAATTATTTTTTTGGGGGAGAGACTCACGGAGGTTGTGGGGACACAGAGTTGGCTCTCACACTCTCACCATTCTCTCCATTCTCTGACCAGTAAACCACCTTTATCCAAAAAAATTCACTCATGCACTAAGCAAGCATGCAATCAACTATTTTTTCCATTATTGAACCTGTGGCCATCGTGAACCTTTGTAACTTGCACGCATTGGTATTTTGTTGAGCCATACTCTGCCTTACTCGAGTTATGTTGTTACCTTTGCCCTTTCCCATTTGTATTAGGAGTTGGATAGAAGAATCAGGTTGTCAGGATTATGGTTTTCAAAGGAGGGTTTTCAAGCCCGTAGATTGAAGAGGCAGGTTGTCAGGCCTGTGAGAAAATCTCTCTAGGTGAGAGAGTGTAATGAGGAAGTGAAGTCTCCTGGAGGGAGTCTAGTAATAGATACAGAGCGATGAGATTTCATGTCCAACCTATTGTTGAAGCCCCGGAAGGTAGGCAGAGTAGCCGATGAACTATGTAATAATGAAGGTGTATACTCGTGGGGTGGGATAGGCATGTGGGGAATGAGAGTCTGTGAGAGGTGGGCGTAAGTGTCTCCTAAGAGAATCCTTCCTGTTGAAATGTGTGAATTTCCTGATATCCTTGCCAAGCCTAGGAATCCCTTTCCTGGTGGAGTTTAGTCCTAGCTCAGGGGTGACCCAGTACTAAGAGTGATGAGCAATGTGGTTTAAGGTTGGGATGTTCATGGAAGGTTTGCACGTAGTCGATGGTCTTCACAATCCAAAGATAAGTATTAATTATTTGTTTAATGATGTCTATTGTGCATGTTTATTATTCTTACAATGTTATCATGTGCTTTCGTTGCATGTATGATTTATGAACAATTTCACATGAGTTAGTATGGTAGTAGTATATTTTATTGCTTTTTTTTTCCTTAGAAATGCATGTAATATATATGTACTCTTGGATGAACAATTAACCTTCTATCAACGCTTAAAAATATGTTGGTGGTGTTACATGACCTGACCTAGGTGGTCAAGGCTTCCACAAAATGGTATTACAGTGAAATTCTACAGTGGCGTTGCCCAACTGTTGGTTGTTGGGGACATTACAAATTAGCATCAAAGCTAAGAGATATGTCCAAGAAGTGGTGCTTCCCTTTCTATTGGTGGTTGGGGACTTTACAAATTGGTATCAGAGGCATGGTTTCAACATGGAGCCTGGATGGGCCATGTTAGTGGAAGCTGAAGAAAAAATTTGAGAAAAGAATTGTTGTCGAAATGGACAAATTGAACTTCAGAGCCTAGTTTTCGACATTGAGCCTGAATTTAGCCATATAAGTGGTTACGGAATCAAAATATCAGAGAACATTGTTGATGATAATGTCAAAATTTGAATTTAGAGCATTCCATAGAGCCAAGAGAACACCTTGGTCGTGTTTGGAAGCTCTAGAGGTATAGCGGTTCAAGAAAGATAGCAAAGAAAATAGACTGCAGTAACCGAGGGTTTGGAACTGCAAGGTTTGAAGTTGAACTATCATATTGAGAGAATATTAAATCATGACCGTCAGATATCATTGAGATTGAAGAGTTCATAAAGGAAATTAAAGCGAGATTAATTTGAGACCCCATAATCCCTCAGGATCATTGATCTTATTCGATCAACAAATCAACAGTGGATATCGATTCCACTACAGACGATCATCTTCACATTGTGGATATCAGGAAGGAAATTAAAGCATGAGCAAGTTGAGTGCACATAATCACTCATGTCCGTTGATCTTCACAGTTCATTAAAACATGACTTTCGATCTTGCAAAGTGAGATAAGTGCCCAAAGGTTAAGTCAAGGTCACAAGTCTCGGTCACGTGTAGAGAAGACAGAGTGAACATCATGTATTTATTTTCCATCGATCCGAGCAAGGAACACGTGTCGACAAGATAGCTTGTTTGGGAATACGACATTTGGGAGAAACAAGGTGTGAATAGAGTGCAAACTCCCAAAGTCCTGAAGTCCAGAGTTAATCTGGATCGTTCGTCACAAGAGACGCATGTCAAAAAATTGGCTTGTTCAAGAGAAATGGGGTATGCTAAGGTGAAATATCCCAAAGCCTAAAGTACCAGAGTGACATGGCCTACTGACATCACTAGGGATGATGTAGACACATGGTATGTGTGCCATGTGTCAGTGAGTTGACAACCTTGGTAAGATGAAAATGCATTTATGATGTGTCATATGTCACCCACCTGATTGGACCACCTATCAGCTTTGTGTGTCCTACTGAGTGACACTCCTAGTGGTGGCATAAGGTAGTGAAGTGTTACGAAGAATTTAGATGGATCGGGCCTGCATTAACTTTGGTCATAATCTATCAATATTGAGGGTCAGGAGGCATTGTGGAGATCCAATTTGTGTGATAGATTATTCCACAAGGAGGTCTCACAATCTAATCCATGGTTTCCCACAAGGGGTACGTGTTAGCGTGGGGACAATTATGAAACAATCGAAGGGTTACTACAAAACCACCAACCCATGTCCCCACAATTTCAAAAGTACTAAAGTTGATGTGATGTTTTCGACATTTATTAGTTTGAGAATGGAAACCATGGGCCCTAGTGGATGTGTGGTGCCATATCATGAAGTCCAGAGACTTAACACTCTGGAAGACGTGGTACATGAAGGAAGGTGGACTATAGATCCATCGTTCTTCACGTGTTCTACAATTCATTTTCTGTGATGTTGGGACGCGCGGAAAAAGGGAAACCTACAAAGCCCAGAGCCGAAGTTTCAGAGCTCCTAATAAGTTCCCAAATCATAAGTGTTGGGTCACAGTCATGGTCACATGTGAACCAAGGGCTGAATAGAAGGGGCTAACAACCAAAATTTGTGGTAGAATATAACTAGGCTTAGAAAATGGAATCTGATATTGTCTTGTTCAATCAGATTGGTTTATTCTGGAAAATTATTAAAGTATGATATCCTGAAAAATTTTCTATTGACTGCACATTTTGCAGAGTTAACGATTTTCAAAACCAAACCAAATTGTCACTTAGTACAAAGAAATGGGGAAGGCACATAGTGCTTATAATTCAGAAAATGAAGTTAGAGGAATGAATGTCCATATAGGATTTGAAGTATCAAACTCCAATTGGAATGAAGAAGAGATAGATAAGGACTGAAACATGATGAAAATCATTGAAAAGTTGCAGAAATATGTCTAGAATTATCGAGAAGATAAAAAAAAGCTCATGAAAGCGAGGGAACAACAGGGAGAATTCAACATAAAGTTGATGCAGATCCTGAAAAGAATAGAAAATAAATTGGATAAGGAGAGTGACTCCAGTAAATCAGAAAGTCACAAGTCCCTTGATGAGAAGAGAAAATCAAGGAGTGTTGGCAGACACCATCATCACTCCTAAGTGAAATCCAAGAGGACGACACACAATAGTTCAAGCCCATATCCTACTAGGAAGCATAGGAGATCTCGAGTGGATGAACTGAAGGGAGAAATGAACAATATTAAACCTCCTATGTTTGATGGAGAGCACCAGAAGGAGGAATATGTTGAGACATGTCTTCTTGGCATGAGGAATTATTTCCAACTGTAGAATTACTTCTCTTATGCAGAAGGAAAAATTGCAATGTATCAACTAAAAGGAAAGACATCCATGTGGTGGGACCAGATTTTGCAAGTACAACATATCAAAGAGAAGAATGTTACCTGGAGGGAATTGAGGAAACACTTTGAAAATAAATACTTAACTAAGAGATATTATGACAAAAAGATGAAAGACTTATTTGAACTCAAATTGGGTAGCATGAATATAGATGAATATGAAAGAATATTCCTAGAGTTGTTGAAGTATGTCCCTTTCATCAACGATGAGACTGTGAAAATCCAAAGATATTTGAGTGGACTTCGAGCTTTCCTTAGTGACAAGATCCAATATGATTATCCTAGAACTATGGAAGAGACCATAAGGATAGAAAAATGCTTATATGATCAACATAAAGGAAAGCCTACTTTCCAAAAATCTTGGGAAGACAAGAAGAAGTTTAAGAGGGAACAAAGGAAGAAAGGGAACAACCCACTCTTTTTTAGGAATAATCCTCGAGAAAATCCAATGTTTAGAGAGACTA
This sequence comes from Picea sitchensis, assembly GCA_010110895.2. Lineage (NCBI taxonomy): Eukaryota > Viridiplantae > Streptophyta > Pinopsida > Pinales > Pinaceae > Picea > Picea sitchensis. The sequence continues at coordinate 75,910 of SNQJ01S0062227.1, forward strand.
GGATGGCTGATGTAGGCGTAAAAAGGCCAAGACAACCACCTATGCAATGTTGGGGTTGTAAAGGGGGCCATAAGCATAGAAATCGCACTCACAGAAGTGACAAATTGAGAGATGTCCACAATTTTTAGAAAGAAGAAATAGTGGAGGACATGGGCAGTAAAATTCCAAGGATCTATGAAGCCCTAGACAACAAGCAAGTTGAGTTTCAATTGCACATGATTGAAGTTGAAGGTATGATCAATAACCATGCATTTACTATTTTAATTGATTCAGTGGATAGTCATAGTTATATAGATACCGAGGTAGTAGAAAGGTTGTAATTTCCAAGAAGAAAGCATGTGAAATATTGGTTGGTGTAGCTGGCTAGAAGAGCCAAGAGAAAGGTTGTTGAGTGGGCTAAATCATGTCCAGTGGGCATGAATGGACTCAATACCAAGGCAGATTTGAACATCTTGCCTTTGGGATCATATGAATTCATGATTGGTATGGATTGGCTGGACCAACACCATGCCAGCTTAGACTGTCATAACAAGACATTAACTTTCCTAGATGAGGAAGGAAATCATAAAATATTCCAAGGAATTACCAGGGAAGTTACTGTCCGATAAATTTCAGCAATGCAACTAAAGAAGTGCTACAGGAAAGGATATCAAATATTTGCAACCCATATGGAGGAAGAATCTAACGTTAAGGTGATAAATTTGAAAGATCATGTAGTCCTGGAATATTTTGAAGATGTGTTCAAGGAGGTACTAGGACTAAATCCAAAGAAAGATATTGATTTCTCTATAAATTTGACACCTGGAGCAGCCCGAATGTCAAAGACTCCCTACGGAATGAGTACACCAGAGCTGAAGGAATTGAAAATGTAGCTTGAAGAACTTCTGAAGAAGGGGTATATATGCCCAAGTGTGTCACCTTGGGGTTCCCAAATCTTGTTTGTGAAAAATGAATATGGGACATTGATATTGTGCATCGACTTTAGACAATTGAATAAAGTAACTATAAATAACAAGTATCCTCTACCAAGGATTGATGATCTCTTTGATCAATTGAAGGATGCAAATATATTTTCAAAGATAGATCGCAGGTCAGGATATCATCAAGTAAGGATTAAAGAGGAATATATCATAAATACTACCTTCGGGACAAGGTATGGTCATTATGAGTTCACAGTGGTGCCATTTGGGTTGTCAGATGCACTAGTTTGTTTTATGTGCTTAATGAATGGTGTTTTCCAGGAATATTTAGACAAGTTTCTAATTATATTTCTGGATGAAATCCTTGTTTATTCCAAGTCAAAGGAAGAGCATGAGCATCATTTCAGAATGGTGTTGCAAGTGCTAAGGGAGCATCAACTATATGCCAAATTGAGCAAGTGCTCATTTTATCAAAACAAAATTCACTATTTGGTGCTTATCATATCTAAAGAAGGGATAGCAGTGGACCCTGAAAATACTGAGTCCATTAAAGGGTGGACAACACCTAAGAATGTGACATAAGTCATATCCTTCATGGGTCTAGTTGGTTACTACAGAAGGTTCATTGTAGGGTCTTCAAGAATATCTCACCCCATCACTTCCTTGCAAAGGAAGGGGAAGAAATTTCAATGAACAGAAGAATGTGAAAAGAGTTTCCAATAATTGAAGCAACTGTTAACTAATGCTCCAATTCTGAAGATCACCGACCTGAATGAAGACTTCATTGTATGCACATATGCATGTAAAGAAGGACTAGGTGGAGTCCTTAGTCAAAATGGGTTTGTTGTATGTTATGAATCAAGGAAGTTGAAAGAGCATGAAAGGATCTATGCCACTCATGATTTGGAATTGGCAGCCATAGTGCACGCTTTGAAGAAGTGGAGGCACTACCTCATGCTAAAGAGGTTTGAGCTAAGGACAAACCATAATGGTATGAAACATTTGTTTGATCAACCTACTTTGAATGCTAGGCAGAGTATATGGTTGGAATTCCTCTATGAGTATGACTTTGATATCAAGAAGATCAAATAAAGGAGAAAAAAGTGGCTGACGCACTTGGTAGGAGAGAGCATGAACTGCATGCTACAACCATTAGCATGTATCAAACAGATCTTAAAGGAAAATTTTCTGAAGCTGAAAATTCAGATTTGCAATACATGGAATTGGTAACAAAATTGCAGCAAGGTAAAATGAAGCAGAAGGTTGAGGATTATGAATTGGGAATTGATGGAATCCTTCGGTACATAAAAAAATTCTATGTACCCAATTCTCTAGAATTTAGGAGTGCAATTTTAAAAGAGATGCATAATGTTCCTTATGCAAGACAACCGGTATATCAAAAAACAATTTCAGCAGTCAAGAGTCATTATTATTGGCCTGACATGAAGAGGGAGATTGTTGAGTACATAGATAAATGCTTGGAATTTCAAAAGGGAAAGGTTGATCATAGACATCGAACTGGGTTACTACATCCATTACCCATTCTTGAGTGGAAATGGGAAGTGGTGATAATCGATTTCATCACAGGGTTACCCAGAACAAGCAAGCAACATGATGCAATCATGGTAGTGGTGGACAAGCTTACTAAAGATGCCCATTTTATTCCATTGAAGAATACTCACAAAGAGGTTAATGTTGCTAATATTTATATGAAAAAATTAGCATGATTGGTATACCCAAGACAATTGTGTTTGATAGAGACCCAAAATTTACCTCAAATTTTTGGAGAGGGTTATTCAAGGGGTTCAGAACGAACTTGAACTTCAACACAACCTATCATCCCGAGTTTGATGGGAAAACAAAAAGGGTGAACCAAGTGACAGAAAAAATGCTAAGGATGTATGTAATGGATAAACCATCTAAATGTGAGGATTATCTACACTTGGTAGAATTTTATTAGAACAATGGGTATCAAGCATCATTGAAGATGAGATCGTTTGAATCACTTTGTGGAAGAAAGTGCAACACACCAATAATCTAGGACAAGCTCGTTGATAGAGAAATAATTGGGCCAGAGTTGCTTAATGAAATGGAAGAGAAAATGTTGAAGATTAAACTGAATTTGAAGGCTGCCCAAGACATGAAGGAAATTCATGTAGCTAAGAACAGAACCCACAGGGAGTTTAAAGTGGGTGATCATGTTTTCTTGAAAGTAAAAGCCAACATAAGTTCCCTAAATATGGGAAACTATTCCAAGTTGGAAGCTAGATATTGTGGACCATTTGAAATCCTAGAAAGGATTGGACCCGTTGCTTATATTCTTTCATTTCCTGTATCCATGACTATTCATAATGTATTTCATTTTTCATTACTCAAGAAGTATGTAACTGATCGTAATCATATGATTGATTGGAATTTGACTTAGGTGGAGCAAGAAGGTGTCTTGCAAGTGCATCCGGTGTGCATATTGGACCGGAAGAGCAATCATCTCTGGAATCTAGCCATAGAGCTTGTAAAGGTCCAGTGGACCTGGTACGATCCTGAGGATGCAACATGGGAGCATGAGGATGCTATGTGGGAAGAATACCTGCATATTTTTGAAGATTTTGATAATCTTGTTGAATTTGTGTAAACAAGTTTCACTGAGGATAGTGAAAAAATAAGGGGAGGGGATTGTAATATCCCCAAGGACAAGCCTTTTGGAAGATTGGTTTTTGTCATTCATGTCAAACCTAGTCATTAGTTTTGGACTGCAATATTGATGAAGGTATTTGGACATGAAGGACAATGTACATGCAGAAGCAAAACCCATGGATGGATAATATACATCATGTTGTTTATGGTGGTAGGTGGCACATTAGGTGGATCCTCATGGTTGAGGAGAAATGAATTTTTGAATATGACAAAGTGAATTGAAGAAGGAAGTACATGTAGGCCTTGAAGATAATTAAAGAAAAGAATTAAAAAATAAGAAAGTGTCATGTTCACCCTAATGTTTAAAGGAAGTGACATAAATGGTATAAATACATATCATTATACAATAATTTGATACAAAAGTCAAATTTTATAGGAAATCATAAGTAAAGAAGGCTGGATTTCAAGGGAGGATGAAGTCTTTTGGTGATGTGTTCTAAGGTATGTTTATTATAGGTCATCTTACCATTTTTCGCTATAACATTTTTTCTAGAATGATGCAGATGGTGAAATTTCTATGTTATTGAGAAGACATATCAAGGTACCTATGGTAAAATTTTCATCTCTTGATTCTCTATAATTATGGATATACACTCTGTGGAAGATAGGGTTTTTGACTAGTCCTGAAGCTAGTCAATAAACAAGTGTTCCAGGTAAAACAATCATAAATTATTCATAGAGAATCCAAAGGAAGTGGGACCAATTTCATTAGAAGTAGTAAAAAATGTAGTTTCTTGTGTGTGAGTTTCAAAATCTGATGTTAAATATTGAGCACGTGGAAATCTGTGAAAGTTCACTCTCCTGAATAAACCTGAATTGAATAAAGTCTACATTCTTTCTATAACTTCTTTTTGGGGAGGATTCAAGGAGTGAAACATGGAGGCATTTCAGAGAATACAATGAGCAATATTATCTACAGGATCATAGTATTCCAAGAATTGAATAATTACAGAATTTGAGGAATTCTCAGGAAGCATTATCAGGCTCTATGTGATGGTTGGTTGACTGTTATGATTTAATGTAAAGTTTTATTATCTCTCATATATTCTTGGGTATAAGGAAGGGGAAAGGATGGAGAGTTAAACTCTCTCTTGATATTGGAGGATTGTACCTTCCTCTTGGAGTTTTATGCCTCCCTTTACATTTGGAATTTATAGCTACCTTTGGAAGTCATTACCTCCCTTGAACAATAACTATTGATTATTTCTCATATATTATGCATGGTGTATTGTGGTGTATTAGTGTTACTCTTATACTATTGTTCATTTCTCATTCGAAATAATTGAATGGTTTAAGCATAATTTGAAAAGGTTTTTAAATTGTACTTGATATTGATTCACCTCCCTCTCAGTATCAACAATTGGTATCAGAGTGGGTTACCTTCAATACAGTTTAACCACTGGAAGGAAGATCCTAAGAAGAAATGGAAGACAAAATTCCAAACGGGATTCCACCATTTGATGGAAGCAATTTGGAATACTGGAGTAATAGAATGGAAACTTACTTGAAATCTCTTGAGGAAAATATTTTGTTCTCATTTGCTTCAGGATACAATGCTTTGAAGAAACCAATGACTGGAGCTCAGGAGGAAACAAAATGGAACGACAAATTGGAAATAGATACCATCCTGGATGGATTGAGAGATTCAGTGAAATCCAATGTGGGATCATGTGCATCATCAAAAGATAGCTGGTACAAGCTACAATACCTTTATGCAAGGGAAGAAGCAAAATAAGAAGAAGAAGAATTTGAAGCAAATTACAACATCTCAGATTTTGAAGAAGAAAATAGAAGTCAGTGCTTTTGCTTTAATTGTGAAGGAGTAGGACATGTTGAATTTGAATTTCCTCATCCAAGGATTGAAAGAGATGACACTGAAGAAGAAAATWTCAATGAATAAGAAGAAAATCATGAAGMAAAAATTATTCAACAAGAAGATGAGAATATTAAAAGATTGAAGCATGTTGAGATTGAAAATAGCAAGCTCAAAGACATGCATAGAAAACTAAGAAGTGAATTGGGTATTTKTGAAAAGACAGTTGTAATATTGAAGAAACAATTAGAAGACTTTGAGAAACTAAGAGAAGAAAACATTTCCTTGAAAACTCTACTCGAAGAAGAAAGAAGAATAGGAGAAGTAAAGAATGTCCAAATGATGAAGAAAGAAGAAGATTGTGGGACACTTGAGCAATAAGTTGTCTCATTGAGGAAGAGCTTAAGAAAATCTCAAGTGCCAAAAGACTTAACACATCTCATATGGATGGGTGAAACTTCATACAAATAATATGCAAATATCAACAAGAAGGTTGAAGAAAGAGCTACAGAGACAGTTGATGAGAAGTGGACCAGGATACCAAAAAGAAGGAATGATTACAAAAGAGATGAATATCCAAGAATACATCCTACCTTTAGGAATCAAAGAAGCTTCAATTGATATGAAGGAAACTACAGAAGTGTAGATCTTGAACCCGGATGGACTACATCACAAAGAAGGCCACTTACTCCAAGGTATCAAAATTTCTTTCTGGGTAATTTTTATACTTGCAAATTTTTTGGACATACGATAGTTAATTGCAGAATCAATGAAAGGAACAAATACACAATAAACATGAATGGTTTAAATAGAAGATATGGAAATAATCGTGGATTTGCCAAAAAAGTTATAATTCATTTTCCCCATTGATGGACATAAATATTGTATGCTACAAATGTAATTATCTTGGTCACAAAGTACGAGATTATAGATATATCAATGAAGATGTCCCTATGCCAATCATAATATGGAGAAGGAAAGAGATTCAAAACAATGAATATTGTCGAATAGCATTAAGCATTGAAGAATGTAAAGAAGAAGATGAATGGTAAACAGACAGTGGATGTTCTTCACACATGATCGGGGATGAGGACAAATTCATCAGCTTAAAGAGAAAGGGTGGCAATGTTGCATTTGGAGATGACTCATCTGCCAAAATACTTGGAGAAGTTGTAGTAGAGTTTGGAAGAAAAAATGTACAAGAAAAGAATATCTTATTGGTTGAATACTTGAAGAATAATCTACTCAGTGTTAGTAAAATGTGTGATCAAGGATGGACTCTTATGTTTGACTCCCGAAAATGTAAAATCAGGGAAAATAACTCAGGAAGATTGGTTGCAACTGCAACAAGAATACCGAACAACATATACATCCTAGACGTGAAGAAGAGAGAGAAGACAAAAGCCATACAAAAGGATTCTAAGGAAGAAAAAGTCACAAATACCAAAAATAAGGATGAAGTATTATTGAGTGTCACATGTTCAGGGAGAGCAGCCCCAAAGAAGAAGGTCACCTTATTCCATTGAAATCGGGGGGAGAAGCCCTACCCTTTTCCATTGATGTCAAAGGGGGAGATAAATTGGGATCATGATGATAGCGGGATCATGAGTGTTTCCATCAATGAAAAAGGGGGAGATTTTTGGAAGATTGGTTGTTGTCATTGATGTCAACCCTAGTCATTGGTTTTGGACTACAAGATTGATGAAGGTATTTGGACATGAAGGAAAATGTACATGCATAAACAAAACCCATGGATGTATAGTATACATCATGTTGTTTCCGGTGGTATGTGGCATGTAACGTGGATCCTCATGTTTGAGGAGAAATTATTTTTTGAAGATGACAAAGTGTGAAGAAGGAAGTACATGTAGGCCCTGAAGATAATTAAAGAAAATAATTACAAAATAAGAAAGTGTCAGGTCGCCCTAATGTTAAAAGGAAGTGACATAAATGGTATAAAAACATATCATTATAGATTCATTAGATACAAAAATCAAATTTCAGAGGAAATCAAATGTAAATAAGGTCGGATTTCAAGGGAGGATGAAGTATATTGGTGATGTGTTCTAAGGTATGTTATTTACAGGTCATCTTACCATTTTCACTATAACATTTTTTTATAGAAAAATTCAGATGGTGAAAGTGATTTGGTATTGATAAGAAATATCAAGGTACCTGTGGTAAAATTTTCATCTCTTTATTCACTACAATTATGGAGATACACTCTGTGGAAGATAGGGTTTTTGACCAGTCCTAAAGCTAGTCAATAAACATCTGTTCTGGGTAAAACATTAATAACCTATTCATAGAGAATCCAAATGAAGTGGAACCAATTTCATTAGAAATAATACAAAATTTAGTTTCTTGTGTGAGATTTTCATAATCTTATGTTAAATATTGAGCACGGGGCATTCTGTGCAAGTTCACTCTCCTGGATAAACCAGAATTGAATAAAGTCTATCATTCTTTCTATAACTTCTTTTCGGGGAGGCTTCAAGGAGTGAAACTTGGAGGATTTTCAGAGAATACATTGAGTAATATTATCTATAGGATCAGATTATTCCAAGAAATGAAGAATTGTAGAAGTTGAATAAGTCTCAGGAAGCATTATCAGGCTCTATGCGATGGTTGGTTGATGGTGATGATTTAATGTAAAGTTTTATTATCTCTCTTATATTCTTTGGTGAAAGTAAGGGGCAAGGATGGAGAGTTCAACTCTCTCTTGATATTGGAGAATTTTATCTTCCTCTTGGAGGTTTATCCCTCCCTTTACATTTGGAAGTTGTAGCTACCTTTGGAAGTCATTACTTCCCTTGAACAATAACTACTGATTATTTCTCATATATTGTGCATGGTGTATTATGGTGTATTGGTGTAACTTCTATACTATTGTTCATTTATCATTGGATATAATTGAATGGTTTAAGTATAAGTTGAAAAGTTTTTAAAATTGTACTTGATACTGATTCACCCCCCTTTGAATATCAACAAATCGCCAGTTGTATTTATGAGTTGTAACATGTTTTGTAGGATGGAAAGACAATCAATTATAAGCTGATAGGCTTAAGATTTTATGAGGCTGATGAGCCTAGGTGTTCAAGGCAAAGAAATTGTTTTGTACATGCAAATATTCATATTATTAATATAAAAACATCATAGCATGTAGACCGACCATGAAGAAAGAGTATGGGGGACTAAGCTCCACTAGGATGGGTAAGGGAGAGGGGGTTGAGAGGTTGGAAATAGGGACTAATATTAGGAGATTAAGTCCAAGAATAATTTATTATTATTCTAAATGTTGATAGAAGGATATGATTATATCCTAAGTTCCTCTGGGAAGAGGGAATGACTTCCAAATTGTAAGGAATGTGATTCATGAGAGACATGTGTCAGTTCAGGAACATGCAATTTTAAGTGGGAATTATTGTTGTTTGGGGCGAGGGGACTCATGGAGGTTCGGGGGACATAGATTTGGCTCTCAAACTCTCACCATTCTTGCCATTCTCTAACGAGTCAGACACCTTTTTCCAGACAATTTCACTCACGCACTAAGAAAGCACACAGTCATCCATTTTCTCCATTGTTGAACCTGTGTCCATCGTGAACCTATGTAACTTGCATGCACTGCTATTTTGGTGAGCCATACTCTCCCTTGCCCAAGTTATGTTGTTTCCTTCGCCCTTTATCATTTGTATTAGGATATGGATAGAAGAAATAGGTTTTTAGGACTATGGTTTGCAAAGGCGGGTTGTCAAGCCCATAGATTGAAGAGGCAGGTTGTCAGGCTTGTGAGCAACTCTCTCTAGGTGAGAGAGTGTGATGAGGAAGTGAATTCTCCTGGAGGGAGTCCAATAACAACTATAGAGATTTGAGAGGTCCTTTATGGACTATTGTTGAAGCTCTAGAAGGGATATGGAGTAGTCGATGAACCATGTAAAAGTGAAGGTGTATACTCTTGGGGTGGGACAGGCATGTGGGGAATGAGATTCTGTGAGCAGTGGATGTAAGTGGCTCCTGAGAAAATCCTTCCTGTTGAACTGTGCAACTTTACTATAACCCTTTCCAAGCCTAGGAATCTCTTTCCCAGTGGAGTTTAGTCCCAGCTCAGGGGTGACCCACTGCTGAGAGTGATGAGCAGTGTGGTCTAATACTGGGAGGTTCATGGAAGGTCTGGACATAGTCAGAGGTATTCACAATCGAAAGATAAGTATTAATTATGTGTTTAATGATGTTTGTTGTGCACGTATATGATTATTACAATGTTATCATGTGCTTTCATTGCATGTATTATTTATGGACAATTTCACATGAGTTAGTATGGTAGTAGTATATTTTATTTCATTTTATTTCATTAGAAATGCATGTAATATATATGTGCTCTGGGATTAACAATTAACCTACTATCAGAGCCTAGCAGTCTGTTGATGGTGTTACATGACCCGGCTTGGGTGGTCGGGGCTTCCAAAAAATGGTATTACAGCGAAATTCCGCAGTAGTGTTGCCCGGTTGTTGATCACTGGGGACATTACATGAAGGACGTGGGAGAAATTATCCATAATTTCATCCCTCTGTCACGTGAGAGCTTGCTCAAGCAACATATTGATAGAATTGTCTACATCATTTTTATTTTCTTCCGCCATGGAGGGTTTCTTGCGTGTGTGAGAGAAATTGTCTTCAAGAGAGACAAGCTCGATACCCAACTTTCTATACTCAAACCTTGTCAGGGACATGCAATGAAAAAAACATCAAGAGAAACCTGCTTTGATACCACTGATCCAGATAATTTTCGACACAAAATGAGAGCGGAGATATAATAAAGAAATGTAAAAAGATATCTCAGATATCAAATGAGATAACATAAATGTATAAGAGATTCAACCATAAACACAAATATATATTAATACACAATTTTCTATTAATGAGCGAAAATGTACGAAGACTGTAAAAAATACACAGTGAAAGACTTGCTAGAATGGTGGCATCTTATCTATGAAAAGAGATTTGACGGCTACTCACATTTGCAAGAAGATGATTTTACAATGAATCTCCAAAGGCATTTTTATCATAAATAAAATCCAAAACCCTAACCCTAGAAGATGAAAAGCCAACAGTTTTGTGGACCCCGTTTTGGGTAGTTTGGTGTATCAACTTCCTGAGGCCGTAACTTTGGCATATGATCTCCATTTGGGGTGCATGATAGCTCGTTGGAAAGGTATCGTCGAGGAGATTCATTTTGGGGGCTCAATAAAATATTTTGATTGTCATTGAGAACCTCTATCCCAAAAAACCTTAATTTAGGCCCTCAAAATGGCCCCGGAAGTTAAAAACTGCTAAAAATAGTAAATTATTTAAATTGCCAGAAAATTGTTTTGAGCTAGTTGGAAAAGGTGGGTGTCCCCCGATATACAACTAGATAAAAAATTAATCCTAAATGATTATTTGAATCTCTAGAAGGACACCAATAACAAAGTAGAAGCCTACACCTTACTAAAAGGCCTTCAACTTGCAAAGATCCATCAAATCCACAATCAGGATGTTCTAGGTGACTCCAAGACCATAATAAGGTTGATGGTTCATGGGACTGATCCAAAAAAATTAAGTTTAAAATGAATAATCAACCGAATACGAGTCGAATCTCAACCCATTAAGATAACATTTTACCACAGTTTGAGAGCGCACAACAAGGTAGTAGATAATTTGGCAAATTAAGACATTGGGAAATCTCCTCGAACTATAGGCTTGGAAGGTGTTGAAGCACAAGAACTCCTAACCTAATGTGCCACATGATGAGGAGCCAATGCACAAAGTTCGAGGAAGGGGCTAGTTGAGGCTCCTACATATGCATGGATAGGTGGAATGGACACGCAGAAAGGGTCGGGGGTAGGGCCCCTCGAGGTTCCAGCAAAAAAATGGACAAGTGGACTGGGCAAGTAGAAAAGGTCGGGAGTGGGGCCCTTCAGGGCTCCAATGTATGCAAGGCCAGGTGGAATGGATGTATGGACAATAGAGAAGGAGAGAGGATGAGGTTTAGGCACATGGAGCAGGCCAACGGTAGAGGTATAAGGTGGTGAGGATGGATGGCAAGTCCCATCGACCATTGTGCAATGGTGGCTAACAGGTGAAGTGAGGGTTTCATCATGGTTTGTGATGTTTAGGATTTTTCTCCTTCAATGCTCATGGGAGATCAGTAATTCAAGGAGATGCAATAGATGGACAATGTGTGCAACAACCTAGTCACACTGATTATGTGTCAAGGTGACGCCAAGTTCATTTCCAAGTCTAGAAGTATGGAGGATGAAGGTACACTGCACAGGGAATATTTCACGACCTTTACGGCTGGCACAAATTCAACATTAAATGAAACATGGGGGAATACTGGACTATACTTGTCCTTGCAGGATAAAACATGTTTAGTAGTCTAGGTAAGTCTCTCTAGCCACCCCTTAACATTTTCTATCCATTTTTTCTCCCCATAGTTTTCATATTTTTCCTCACCTCACCTTGAATTCCTCACTTTTCTCTTCAACTAGTATACGCCACACCCAAACAATAATTCAGAGGGCTCAGTTGTTCCTGTCCTTCTCCTCCCACTTCTTTGATACTCCTCCTCATATAGTCCTGACTCTTCTTAGTCACCATGCTCCGTTTCAACTTTGTTTTTCTCAGAGACTGTTTCAGTCATTTCTTTGGACTCTACACTCTCTGGACCCGCTTCTGCATCTTCCCTTACACATATTTCTTAATTCTCCCTTCCCGTGGCTTCTGTATATTATAGTTCTTTTGGAATCTCCTTCTCTCTCCTCTATCCAAAATCCTACCCTCTCACTGCATCCCAACGTCTTCCCCAGCAGTTTGGATGGAACTTGGAGACTTTAAAGCAACCCAACGCCCAAACTTATGAAGGGAGGTAAATACATCTTTGTGGATTCTAGACAATGGGATGAGAATTCAATTGAGGAAGAATGCATAGGTTTTCGCAGGATGAGAATTTAGCTGGGAGCTCTCAGCTCCACCAGGAAATTTGAACTTGAAACTATGTCCCAGTACAGGCACATGATCAAAAGACTCCAAAATGAGAGCTATGATCAAAGGAGCCGGATTGAGGAACATCAAAACAACATGGAGACAATGCAACACCATTTGGACCAACTTGAAGGAGTGCAGCATCAGCCAAGCAAGTCGAAAAGTCAACAGGGAGCATCCAAAAATGAAAATGTAGTCTCAGTGAATCAAATTCTGGATCTCAATGATGAACCTCATACATAAGAAATTCTAGAGAAACAACAAATCAAATTGGAATCAGGTAGTTGAGACCTTTAAATTTTTTCCTTCCATGTTTTTTTTATCGCTATGTATAAATGGTAGCTTCTATCGATTGTACTTGCTGAAATACAATCACAACAGTTTTGTTAGGGAAGGAGGATGCACCATGAAAATTGTTTTTGTATCAAATCCTCCAGATTTCATAGTATCAACTTCTCGAAGTCCTGTAATGGCCCCTCTTTTGTAAATCAATGGATTTATCCACACTTTTAATATAATTTTCCTAGTTTCCATATAAATATATATAGTCAAAATAAATTGTGGTATTTATACAATATTTTATACATCATATTCCAATATTGAAATCCACAAGTAGTCTTATAATTAAATTCATTTATACCTAATAATGGATTATGTAACAAAAAAAATACTCAATATCAAGTAATTATGGTAATAATATTCAAACTAAACTATATATCTATATATAGATTTATTTATTTTTAACTTGGAAAAAAAGCATAATTTTGTTTCATCAGAGGTGATCAAAATTACATTTTGTACATGCACTTGTTGTGCATTGTCTACAGGGATTGAGCCAACAATGTTGAATTTTGCATAAAATATTCCCATCAACCACACACTATTTTAGATAAGTTTTACAAAAAAACCATCATGACATGATGATATCAAAAAACTAAAAACATAACAAAATATCTTCAATCACTAGTCTTCAAACTAGGAAAGTAGATTTGGTAAGGGAGTTAGCAACTTTGATGTGGATGGAAAAAATTTCCCACTTGAAACGATATCATAGAGATTCTAAAAATTCTCTTTAATCCTATATTGGGATGCTTTCAATGAAGGGCCTATGGAAGTATTCTATTTGATTTTCCTTTATTTCCGTGATTTTCCAATGGTTCAAAGCCAAATTGATTCCCTCCTTTGACCTTTTGTCTGCTTCTTTGATTCTTTCCCTATAGACATGAAGAAAATCAAAAGAGTCAAGAGTTCTTTGTAAAAGTTTGAAATATTCAAGAATAATTTCTAACATTAGATTGAGGAATCTTTGGGTTTCCCTTGACCAATTTATCACTGTTATAGAGTCATCTGAGACATGTATTTCCTTACATCCCTTTTCAATGGAAAAAAATGATAATAAATTTTAAACAAATGAGTTCTTCATAATTGTTTGATCCTTCACACAGTTCCAAGTACATATTGAAGAAATGGGAGACATAAAGATAAAGAATCACTCCTCCACCACACACCAAATTCTAAGATGATATGTATAAATTCCCCATGGCCTTGATTTTTCAATTTCTTCCACCTGTACCACCTAGATTCCCTCTAATTCTTTTTCTTGTGGGTAGTATGAGAGAATATCCAAACTTTGTGCTGATGTTATTTTAGGAATAATGTTTTTTTCTTGAAAAATGAGTGAATTGTGATCCAACCAAACTCCCCAAATGATTAGTAATGGAAGATATTATACATCTTTATAATCTCTTTGATTTAACTAGGTTTTCCAGGCCCTTTCAAGGGATGTTTCATTCCATGTGAATTGGAGGGCCAAAATCATTGAGAAATATCTCCATAGTTCCTTTATGAAAGATCATGTAAAAAATATATGCAGAATTGTTTCTTCATTGTTGTTGCATAGACAAAACCAACCTGATCCTTGTCTAGTTCTTTCCTTAATGTTATCCCATGTTGGGACCTTATTTACCAGGGCACACCACATAAAGAGTCTTGTTTTCATCGAGAATTATTGCTTCCAAACATTTTTCCACCACTAGAGTGGCTCTATTTATTGTTTTTCAATGCTCAACTGAATGTATCGGGCTTTGGGAATGTAGACACCTGATGGATAATGATCCCAAATCAAATCATCCTCCTTGTACCTTAATCAAATCTAGGAGATCCTTAGGGAGAAAATATATCTGTCCATTAGTACGATGTATTCTCCTTCTATGAACAAGTTAATTGCCAAGTGTCAGTCTTGTGGCCATAGAGAATTTTGTAATGTATTCGCTATCTAGTTAACAGTTGTATACCCAAGAATTCATAGATGGACCAGTGTGGGATCTGGAAGACTATGATCCCTATTGCTTCCCAACCACGAGTCTACTGATCCATATTTTATGAGAAGAATGAAATGAACACAAATTATTATTATTATTATTAACATAGAGATAGAAGGAAAAATAACAAAGATACAGTAAATATGGTTTCTATTCAATAAAGAAATATGTTGAAACTATAAAATGCATACTGAAAACAAGTTTGCTATAATGGTGGTGTCTTATCTCTGAGAATAGATGTGATGGTTGTGCTCATTCTCAAGAAGATGAGTATAATGAGTCTCTGAAATCCTTTTTACAATAAACATGAATTCCAAAACCCTAGACACCAAAAAACCTAACCCTAGGAGATGAAACGCCAAAAGTCATGTTGAAGCTAGGTTTGAAACATTTTCACCTTTAAAACTAAAAATTTTCTCTTTCGGGATTCGGATTTTCATAAGGTATAATCCTCAGTATCAATCCCGAAGATCAATACCGAAGTCCCAAAATGATTTCATTTATTTGTTATAATGAAAGATAGAAAGCTCAAGTGTTATTAAAGTCTAGATGCACGTTCTATAAATCATTTCAAATTGCGATAAATTAAAACCCCAAAGGAGTTAATTAATCATCTTTTTAACCTTTTGGGATTCGGGGTTTACTCAGAACAATGTCTTTTTAATACATTTTGAATCGCAAAATCCCGATTCCCGATTTCCCAATAGAAGTGAAAGCCAGTCTTAATCCCGATTAATTAATTTAAAACTAATCCCATCGTGATTTTAGGATTCGGGGTTTAATGGTGACATACCTCATGTAACCGCGATCCCCGAAACCCTGAAACACAAAGTCCCAACTAAATTATTGAAGTTAAGGTTTAAAACTGTTCTCATCGTGATTTCGGGATTCGTGGTTTAGTGTTGACATACCTCATGTAACCGCGATCCCTGAAACCCTGAAACGCGAAGTCACGACTCAATACCGAAATTTCAAGAGAACTAACTTCATTTTAAAAATACATTTAATGTTAATTAAACTTCTTAAGTACTTTCTTTTCGGCCTCCGTCAAAAGAAGTTTTTTGAATGTTGATTTTAGAATTGTCGAAATATGGCCACATTAATAATGGATAGATCATGATTTCCACGACACAAATGCATATCTCAGAAATATTCTCCACATTAAAGGTATTAAATTCTTGACAGTTGCGTCAGTACTTTCACCATAAAATGAGTTAAAAGAAAACTAGAGGTCTATGTTTTGAAACTTATTCTTTCTTTTTCTATCAGAAGTAGGATAATACAGTCACGCTTTCACACCTCTCTTCTGTGACAAGTTTTCCTTCCAATACAAAAGTCATGGAACCAAAGAAGGGACCCAAGAAGAGTCAACATACAACTGAGTTTTCCAGCCCAGAGGGAGATGTCATATGAGACACCGCACCACATGATATTGACTCAATTAAATCATGGAGACAAATTTATGAAAATCTGGACTGTGAGAAGAAAAATTCCCCTAGCGATTTCGAGAATCACCTTCGAGACATAGTTGAATCAGAACTTCACAAAATTGCAAGATGCCCACGAAGCATGGCGTATAACGAAATGATCAGTTGGGCTTTGGACAAGGTTGATATTATGATGAGAAGAATTTTAAATGATCAAGGAGCCATTATTGGTTCATTCATACCTGAACATGTCCAGGTTATGTAAAAACTCTTACCCAATTGTAATTTCATTTACAATGCAAAATTCATAGCTAAATTCCAGAGAAAGGAATGCAATGAGGCAGACCAAACTTACCCTGATTTAATCAAAGGTTGGTGGAGATGTACATCAAAATTTATTTCCGATACCCACAGAATTTATGCCAGAGCCTCTTTGAATGAGTACATGGTTTATGTGGCCATGGTGTTGTGCAAACTCTTTGGCAAAAAGAATCCCTGTCATTTCCCCACAGAATGGGTGCCCTTTTTAGAAGAAGCATTAGAAGGATATAGCTTCAACTGGGACAAGATTTTATCTGATAATATAGCCAAAGAGATTTCAGATTACAGAGTTGCAAGAGACCGAGGTCAACCAGTGGCCTTCTACATGTCAGCATACCTCATGGACACAATTTGTTTTATGACTCAATTTTCCTTGATGAATTGGACTAGGAACATAACCTGCCCTGAACCCATTCACGAATATCACTCTGAGTTGTGGGAAGAAAATGAAAAGAATTCTTTTGATGAAATTTTCCATTTCGTGGTGATACCCATGCATAAAATGTTTTTCGACTGTGACCCTCCTCGCATTTCTGAAGTAGTTTCAAATAACCTCAAGAAAATACAAGACTGTTTCATTAAAGAAAGCTTCTCCTACATCATGGTTTATGGGTGCTCAATCCCCCCTCACACGCTTCCAAAGTTCCTTCTGGATAGACTAGTGTGTAGGGAAGTGGCACACCAAATAGTAAAATGTGGTATTGGAATAGAGCTAAAGGCAGCTCAAAAGAAGTCACGGCCAATCTTCCCTATGCACATCAGGAAATTTTCATTACTAAATTTGGGAAATTCTAGGGTGGAAGCAGAAGCACTCGAAGAAATTAAACTGGTAAATATTGAGTACCAAAGGCATGACCCTTATCAATTAGTGAATAAACACTTGATACACTACAATATGAAATCCTATGAACATGAGGATCCCCCTTGGGACGATTTGTTCAAGGGGACCAAATCTTATAAAGAAGTGTTGGAATGAGTATAGACACTGTCGTTCGGCATGCAAGTGAACTTTAGGACCTTTCAGAAGCATCAACGGAGTGGTTTTCCCAAAGTACAACAAGGAGAATAAATTACCCTCCCCTAGGAGAAATAAATCATTCCACCAGGCTTCGAGCAGGAAGCACAAAAGAAGGGAAATCCCAAAAAATCCCTACAGGATACAAAAAGGCCTCCACCAAGCAAAAATACCGAAGCAGAGAAAAGGTCAGGGAGACCTCCCAAGTATGGTAAGATTACTCCCACTCCATCACCAAGGGTTGATGTCAACATGCCTAAGGCAGAAGGACGAAAAGGATATATGGAGTTAGGGAGTCCCATAGCCTCGTTAACCCCCTTACAGTCCAATTTTGGACTACCATAGATGGGAGCTCTATTCGTTGATGACCTTACCTCCATTCCCATAGATTAGATTCCTCTTTCCTATTATTTTTTTAGTAGGAAAAGGAAGGCCATCCTAAAACAAGAGATGCATAAGAGGGAGGGGAACATGGTTAAAAAAAATAAGGTCTTGATAGACGGACAAAATTTGGAGGAAGAAGATTTCACTATAGAGGTAGCAGGTTCCATGGGAGTCATGGAAACAACAAACTTTTTTACCGTGGGAAAACCATATCAAGGATAAAGAAGAGTGATAAAATCATAGCACAATTATGAGACAAACTAAAGAATGCTCAGGAGAACATCAGAGAAGAAATGTGTAAAATCTTGGAGCAGACAAGGGTTGCCAAAAGGTTAGAGGTTCAATCACTCAAAACGAGTTTTTACGAAATGAGTTAGGAGATACAAACAAATCAGTTACATATCACTCAGCAAAAGGAGCATGTAGAACAATTGCAGTCTAGATTAATATTGATGGAAGATCATATTATAGACTCAAAATCTTTCTAGGGCCAGTCACTAGAAGTACATTCAAAAACAGAAATTAAACAACATAAATTATTTCCAAGATATAAATTGTTCAGAATTACTTTCAAGAAGTAGATAATGCCTTTGATAATATTATCCTAAGAGAAAAAGAAGCCAAAGAAGTGAGGATTACTCTCCAAAAGGAAATTATATATTTGACAGGTGAAGAGGTACCCCAAGCTACGAAAGTGTAAACCAGAGAGAAAATCAGAGGTGACATCATGCTAAAGCTATGGGTAACCAACATAACTGAAAGCAAAAGAATAGCCAAAGAAATCAGAGATGACTGTGAAGAAGTTTTTGATCTTCTAGACAAAGTGTCATTAAATATTGGAAAAGGCCAGTGTACAGGACTTTTGGGGCAAATCAATATTGTAAGACATCAATTAAATTTTAGGGAAAATTTGAGTGAAATCCAAATGGAAATTTCACAACTAAGAAAAATTGATGTCACCCTAATGGACAGGTTGTTAGTTGAGCCTAACTTAAAGTTGCAATCAATAAAGTTTACAGATAAAGGAGTTTATGAACATCTTTATAAGATTCAGAGAAAGGTTTATCTGTTCAAGGCAAGAGATTTTCGAGAACCCCCCAAAAATTTTACACAGTTCTTGGAGAAATGCATTAAATGTATCGAATCAAACGAAGGAGAGTCATCAACAAAGTAAAAGTATTATTTGGAAGAGCTCTACTTCCAAGAAAATGGAAAAATAGAGAACATCATGAAAATGGTTTTGGATCTATTTTTTAACAAATAGTTAGTTTCTAAGAGTTCGGAAATCACCAACCGTCCTAAGATTGATGGTTTTGTATAAATGTAATTTTTCAGGACTAAGAAAAGGATTTTTTTTTAGGGATTGTAAAGAGAAAACTTCATTTTCCCTGAATTAATACAATATAGATTGAATAATCCAGATCTGGTCAAGACTGAGTTATGTGTTTCTCTATCATTCTATTTTTATTTCATACTTTCGATTGAAGTGTTTCATATGGTAATTTCTATTATAGTAATCGAAATAGTCAGATTATTTAATCGTTTGCAGTTTTTCTTCTGTATCATCATTCAGCAGATATAAGACCTATAAACGTTTTAGGACTCTGAAACTATATGCTTCTGCAAAGTTATCATCCCTTTTCTTGTATTAACTTAAAATGTAATTCTTCTTAAATTGATGCCTCATTTTTGTTATACAACTACATGTTTCCTTTTTCTTCAGTTTGTCCACTGTCCCCTTTAAATTTGAATCAGATACTAGAAAAGGCCTTTATTTTTGTTATACTATTAATTCATAATTTGGAAGTTTTATTTTTATAAATTTGAACCAAAAATTTGCGACCCTCGAAAATATTTTTGATTTACAAAAAAATGAAACCCTCAGCTTTCATGACTGTTCCAGTTACCATACAACCCAATATAAAACCCAGTCTATCAGATCAAATGAGAATTGCATTAAAACTATTCAATACCATCTTATATACAACAAATACATGGGTAGAACTTGAAAGATCATGGGTTGCAATTGAAAGGGATATTAGCATTCAAGAACAATGAGAAGCTAGACAAAGACAGTTAAGAAACCAACCGTGATCTCGTTTTCCTTTAAACTAGTATTTTTACCCGTTATTTATATCTACCTTTTCATATGTATTGATGGTATACTTTAGAGCCTTAAAGTATAAATTCAGGAACACTAGCTTCTAGCCAAAAGAGCACTAGAAAGAACCCGGACGACAAGCAGACTTCGCCAGTTTCTGATCTGGAAAAGATTTTAAAATCAATAAGATCTCTCAGACAAATCATTTCACCAACACATGTCATCTTTCAACCAAATTCTTCATGGTTGAAAGTCAGAGGAACACTTGAGAGATCCCTCTCCCTCCCCTTGTCAATTGATACATGCTCTTTTCCTGAAGTCCACACTCCTATTACCAAATGCTTCGACGAATGTCCCATGTATCTTGATTTAACCCCATCAATTCTCTGATATATTCATCTTACAAGACTGGAGAAACAAGTTCTCTTCTTATTGGGATTTCTTTTTCCAGTTTCTTGTGCCTTGATGATCAGTTCCCTGCAACCTTTTTGTCACATTCAAGTACAACCCTAGTTTCAATCTCAAATCTATCAATGGCTACACACGGAGGTGCGAGGGTTGGAGGTGGTGTTGTAGGTGGTGCCACAGGTGGCCAAGTACCGCTCCCTAGAATTTTTTCTAAGGTGGCTGCCAGATATGCCCCTCTTGTCCTCCTAGTTCCCCTACATGACCTTCCAGATAATTACATAAAAAATCTCCCAAAATTTACAGGGGAAGGTGATTTAACCCCACAAGAGAACATCAATTTCTTTGACCAATTCACCGATATCCTAGGACTCAAACACAAAGATGTCTACTCCAGACTCTTAGTACAAAATTTTGAAGGGAAGGTGAGAACCTGGTTCCGAGGCTTAGTAGCGGGATCTTTAAGGTCATACGATGAACTCAAAAGTTCTTTCATTAGGAAATGGGGGGAAAGAAAATATCACCTCTATTATCTAATGGAGTTCAGGGCTCTTAGAAAGAAAAATTTGGAATCATTTCTCGAGTTCACCCAAAGATTTAATAAATTGTACAATAAAATTCTCATTGAGGTCAAACCTTATCAGCGTGCAGCGAAAGTAACTTTCACTGGAGATTTCAACCCCAATTTTGCCTTACTATTGAGAGAGAGGAGATTAGTATACCTCACCAATATGCAAGATGATTCCCTAGAAATCGAATCAAACATGATGGATTCAGGAAATCTAAAAGCGAAAACGGAGGCTGGGAACAAAAAATACAAAAGATACAGAGAACAAGGAGGATCTTTAGGGTCGGGAAGATCTTCGGGAGAGAAAATGTATGACATGGCTAGGATAATTAAAAACTGTCTAATAAGATTTTGAAAATGGAATTAGAGCAGACTAAAAATGACCATTTTCCTAGAAAGGATTTCAGAAGGAATGCCAACCCTCAAATCCCACAAAGACAGATTAAGAATGAGGATCAGAAAATCCCAACCCCCTTCAAGAGTGAAAACTTCATTGGAAACAAAGATTTAGAAGATCTCGAGGAATTAGAGGGAGATATAAACAATCTGGGTGATGATGAGCCACAACCATATTTATCAAGACAAGATTATGAAAAATTCTTAAATAAAGAAAATAGATTAGAAAATGACCTAAATGATAATACTTCTGAAGATTTGACCTACTAGGGTATTGTTGATGGTATAAAGGCATAGCTTAAATAGAAGTACAATCTAAGGCCTAGAAACAGGAGTGTTACAATTACCCAAAAGAATAAGATCTTGCCGAGGAGTGAGACACGCGAGATAGTTTCAAAATATGTTGAAAAACAGATTGTAAAAATCAACCAAACGGAGACACAACCTACCAAGACTAAGGTAGTTGAAACACCCACAGTCAAAACACCGAAAGTGAAAGCTCCTGCAACTGAAACAAAACCTTCACCATAAAATAAACATGATAAGAAGGGAGTTGGAGCCCAAAATGTTGAGAATGACAAAATTGTGGGAAATTTCAATCTGGAAAATGAAATCAATAAAATCAAGATCCCCATACCTCTTGTCGAGCTGGAAAAAAATCCAACGTACAGAAAAAAAATTGCCAAGTTGATTAGTTTTTCGGAAGATGAAAGCCAAGATGACATCATTAACTTAGAAGATGACAAGCCAAACATAGTTTTCGGCCCTCATTTTGAAGGTGCCAAAGACACTATTTCTCCCTTCTATATCATGTTAACCTTGTTCGACCAACTAATCCATAACTGTATGCTTGATTCTCGAGCATCCCACAACGTAATGCCTAAAGGCATTATGGATAAATTAGGTCTCAAAATTGGTAGGCCTTATGTAGATCTATATCCTTTCGATTCTAGAAAAGTTAAATGTATAGCCATGATTAAAGACTTGGTGGTAAATCTAGCTCAAATACCTACGAAAAGCATCCTCATGGATGTAGTGGTCGCCGATATCCCTCCGAAATATGGTATGTTTTTATCTAGATCCTAGGGTGCCAAGCTTGGGGACTCCCTCCACATTGACATGACATATGCTATGATCCTAGTTTTTGGAGGACAGTTCATAGGCCTGTACAGAGAGACTAGGTTAGCGTTCATAGTAAGTGATCCACGCAACCCGAATAATCACCCTGTATATATTGTTGATCAAGATCTAGGTAATTGTATCTTATCCATTGACGATGATATTGTTTTAGGTATAGATGAGAGTTGTATAGAAGAAAAAATAGAAAAAGAAAAAAATAAACAAAATGTATATAGCACTAGTGTGTGGAAGATGTTTTTTGACGACGCTTCATATTACCTTGGAGCCGGAGCAGGGGTACTCCTTGTGGCCCCTCATAATCAATTTGTATTCCCTTTTTCCTATAGACTTCATTGGAATGTGGACCACACTAATAACATATGTGAGTATGAAGCCTTAGTATTAGGGTTGTAAGCCGCTAGGAGAATGAAAATAAAAAACCTTGAAATCTTTGGTGATGCCGAGCTAATCGTAAAACAAGTAAACCGACAGTACCAGGCCAAACATCCTATGTTGAGGTCTTACAGGAATTGTGTCTAGGATCTGATAAAAAATCTCTTCTCCTCTGTCAAAGTCCACTACATTCCAAGAACTGAAAATCAACAGGCCGATGCGTTAGCCAAAGCAGCCTCAACCTTCACACCTCCCACCACTTTCAAACTAAAATACCATATACAAATGAGACATCGACCTTCCATACCCAATAACATACAACACTAGAAATTTTTTGAGGATGATGAGCATCTGCGTAAAATTTTAGAATCGATAGATGAGTTTGCCGAAAATACTGCTTACCAAGAAAACCAAAATGATCTTGTTTGGATCATGCAGGAAGGGGAAGACCCTAAGGAATTTCACGATAAAATCACCAATAATCATATTCTTGTTCTAAAAAATAATTAGATCCCCAAGGGCCTAATTCCCTTGGAAAAGTTATTTAATCAAGACGATATCCCTTTAAGATCCACCTTACAACCGCAACCTAAAGAGGTTGAGGACTGTGACATATGTATCAAAGAAAACCCTCGGTTGGTGAAACTATCCAAGTAACTGCCCCCAGAAACCAAAAGTAAATACACTGAGTTGTTTAGAAAGTATAAAGACTTTTTTTCTTGGTCTTACGATGAATTGAGAACTTATGATACTTCTATAATTGAACATAAAATTCCTCTGAAACCTAGTGTCAAGCATTTTAAACAAAAACTCAGACAGATAAACCCCATTCTGCTACTAATAATTGAAAAGGAAGTCAAAAAATCTTGGATGCTAAAATCATCATCCCACTAACATATTCCAAGTGGGTGGCTAATTTAGTACCAGTAAGAAAGAAAAATGATGAAATCAGATTGTGTGTCGATTTTAGAAACCTGAACCGATCATTACTCAAAGACAATTATCCATTGCCTAAGATGGACCACGTTTTAGAGAGAGTAGTTGGAGCTAACAAAATGTCAATGATTGATGGTTTTTCAAGTTGCAATCAGATCGCAGTACACCATGATGATAAGGAAAAAACAACTTTCACTACCCCTTGGGGTACCTTCATGTATGATAAAATGCTTTTCGGCTTGATAAACGTAGGGGAAACCTTCCAGCAAGCCATGTACATCGCCTTTGTGGGTGAGAAAGATAAATTCATTGTTATCTATCTCGATGATCTGACCATTTTTTCAAAATATGATACGGAACATCTAGTGCACCTAAAGCAAACTTTCGAGAAATGTCGTAAGTTCAGTTTGTCCCTCAATACCAAAAAATCTCATTTCACTATGCAAGAAGGTAAGATATTAGGTCATGTGGTTTCAAAATACGCAATCAAAATTGATCCTAAAAGAATTGAGGCCATAGATACTATAAATATCCCTATAAATGTAAAAGAAATCCAATCCTTCCTAGGGAAAATAAATTTCTTGAGAAGATTTATCCCTAACTTCGCTGAAATTGTGAAGTTGATCATAGATATGTTGAAAAATAACAATGATATGAAGTGGACAAGTGAAGCCAAATCATATTGTCAATGAATCAAAAAAGTTATAAGTGAAGCACCAGTCTTACCAAGTCCCGATTACACAAAATAATATCTGATTTTTTCCTTCGCTACCGAACACACTATTTTGGCTGTATTGTTACAGAAAAACGAAGAAGGCTTTGAACAACCCATTTATTTTTTCAGTAAAAGTATGAGGGACGTTGAGTTGAAATATAATATACTAGAGAAACAAGATTACGCAATGGTAAAGGCTCTCAATACTTTCAGAACGTACGTATTACATTCGAAGATCATAGCCGATGTTCCTACAAGCTCAGTCAAAGACAGAATGGTTCAACCAAATAGTCATGGGAGAAGAGACAGATGGTTAGCTAAGATTCACGAGTTTGATCTTGAAGTCAAACCAACAAAACTCATTAAAGGCCAAGGTCTGGATAAATTTTTGGTTGAATCCAACTTGCAAGAACTTGGAATAAATCAACTACAAGAAGGCGAGAGTTCTCTAGAAATAAATGAACTTGATTTCGCTACTCATACAGTTGAGATTGAAGACAAATTTTCTTCTTCAGTTTGGTATCATGATATTTTTTCCTATCTATTGAATCTTCAATGTCCCAGTGAATTAACCCCTTCTAAAGCTAGGACACTGAAGTTGCATGCTATAAAATATTGTATTATAGACGGAAAAATATTTTGGAAGGACCCCCTGGGTTTTTTGCTGAGTTGCTTGGTCGAGACCAAAACTGAAAAGGTTATAGATGAGTTCAATGAGGGAGTGTGTGGAGCCACAACTTATAAAATATTAATAGATGGATATTACTAGCCCAAACTTTTCACATATGTAAATACTAAATTCCAAGCTTGTGCTCCCTGTCAGTTGTTTACAGGTAAATAGAAAACCCAGCTTTACCTCTAATTCTAGTTAAAGCCAAAGCCCCTTTTCAGCAGTGGGGCCTCGATTTTATCGAAGAGATTCATCCACATTGAATTTCTCAGCACAAGTGGATTCTAACCGCAATGGACTATTTTACTAAGTGGGTGGAAGTTATTCCCATGAGAAACACGACTGACACAGTTGTAATCAACTTTCTGGAAGAAAACATTTCATCCAGATTTGGCTGTCCCCGAAAAATAGTCACCGACAATGCACAAGAATTAAAATCGATGGTTATGGTAATCTTTTGTCAAAAATCTGTTGGAAATACTAGAACAACTGAGAGGGGGGGGTGAATCAGTTGTTTATAAGCTTAAACCGTTTTATGCCTTTTAAATAATTATTAAGATTTCTTCATGTGTCATCAACCAATCATACAACATATGGACATTAAGAGTAAAGATCATAAGTCACACATAAAATACACACAGGGACACATTTTCACGAGGAAACCCATAAAGGGATAAAACCTCTTCTTCTTCGAAATGATAGGCAGTGTTTTTCTATTTTGTACATCATTTACAATTGAGCACCAACTCAATGTGAGGCTGCTACCTCTGTTTTACAAGCTGCAACTTTCTTGAGAGCTCCAACTCTCTGGTTTCTCTAGCACCTACTAGAAGGAAGCTGTTTCGTCCGCTTTATGCCTTTTAAATAATTATTATTAAGATTCAACCCGACCACGGATGACGACGATGGAGCCGGACGAGACGACGACGGAGCCGACGCCGGACGACGACGGAGACGGACGACCGGACGGAGGACGGACGCGGATGGCCGGATGACGAGGACGCCGGACGGACTGACGAACGGACAACGACGGAATGACCGACCAGACCGGACCGGAACGGACGACTGACCGGAGACGGACACCGACGGAAGGACAACGGACCGGACGGACGGACGGAGCCGGAGGACGATTGGCCGGACGGAGGACGACCGACCCGACCGACGAACGGAGGACCCGGACTTGACGGACGATGGAAGGCCGGACGGAAGGAATGGAAGGATGGATGGATGGAGGAAGGAATGGAGGCATGGATGGAATGGCATGGAAAGGAATGGATGGAATGGAATGGAATGGATGGATGGATGGACGGATGGACGGATGGATGGATGGACGGAATGGACGGATGGAATGGACGGAAGGATGGATGGAATGGATGGACGGATGGACGGATAAGTATGAGGAATGGAATGGAATGAAATGGAATGGATGGATGAATGGATGGAATGGATGGACGGAATGGATGGATGGATGGATGGAAGGAAGGATGGAGGATGGATGGAGGAATGGAGAGAGAATGGAATGGAAGGAAGGACGGAAGGATGGACGGACGGACGGAAGGATGGAATGGATGGATGGATGGATGGATGGAATGGCCGAAAATGGATGGAAATGGAATGGATGGAATGGAAAGGCAAGGATGGACAGGAATGGAGGATGGATGGAATGAAAGGAATGGAATGGACGGACGGAAGGACGGATGAATGGAATGGATGGAATGGATGGAATGGATGGAATGGATGGATGGAAGGAGGACGGAATGGATGGATGGATGGATGGAATGGATGGATGGACGGATGGATGGATGGAATGGAATGGATGGAATGGAATGGATGGATGGATGGACGGAAGGATGGATGGACAATGGATGGAATGGAAAGGAATGAGGAAGGAAGGATGGATGGAGGATGGAATGGAGGACGGAAGGATGGATGGATGGGACATGGATGGATGGATGGAATGGATGGATGGAAGGATAGGAGTGGATGGATGGATGGATGGACGGACAATGGATGGATGGAGGATGGACGGACTGACCGGAGGAAGAAAGGATGGAAGGAATGGAATGGACGGAATGGACCGGAGCCCGGAGATGTGCAAAGTGTCGATTCCCGATTCTCAATTCTTGCATAAATTCAATGGTTCAGATCACTTCTAGCTCAATGGATCAGATTAGATCAGGATTTTGCACATCACTTCGCGATTACTCCCACTTATCCTGTTCTTTAAAAGGCATGCAGATTATTTCTGATCCAACGATGATCGGGTATTGCGCTTGAATCCAACGGTCACCGAATCATCTCCTCAATCATAACAATAATACCAGATCATTATTGTAGATTCACGGTCCATCATTCTTTCTTTAACGACCACGACACCGAAATTGGCTATCGCAATTTCGTGTTTTCATGGTGGATGAACACGGGACTCATGAAACTCCGGTTCCCGAGCACGGGATGAGCATAACTCCGACAGACTGTGATCCTTTTCCACTCTGTTCGTACATGGACTATCCTTTATTCCTCCTAGATTACCGACAATAGAGCTTAACCCTCACAGCTAACCTTCATGCCAGCTTCTAAAAGATCCGATTTGCTATCGGCCTTTCGGGAATTTTTTGAATGGGATCCAACAAATACCATCTTCCTCTTCCTAGACTCTATCTCGAGCTTTTCACGCTGCCTTTCTCATGCTATTCCTCCTGAGGTTTACATTTGAATCTCTTATTCTCGCCATCTTCATCACATATTAATGATAAACAACCATCAACACACATCTCATTGCTTGTCTAATATTTACAAAAATAACATCATATTAGGACACTCCACAACTCATTATCCATAGGGAATTTTTTTTTTCTAAATCATCTAACAAAACTCTCACAACTGTGATAAAAATAATATTGACAGGCAACAAGAAGATGCATATTCATTTGAAATACACTCTATGGGCAAACAAGATAAGTACCAAAAGGGAAATCAATGTCCCCTTTCAGATACTATATGACAACATGTTATATTACTAATCAATATTGCTCTTCCCAAAAGAATGAAAATTTGGCAAGATTCGAACGAAGAACCTAACGACATTACTAGAAGAGCAAACCAGTTGGTCAAAGTTCAGCAAAATAGGATTGAAGTAAACGAAAAGTTGCAGAGATATCAGGATAGGATGAAGGCTTTGTTTGATCAAAAGGGAAAGGATAGAGATTTCCTCCCTAGAGATCTGGTACTAAAATGGGAATCCATAAGAGAAGATTTTAGCAAACATGACAAATTCGACTTGATCTGGTCCGACCCTTATAGAGTCTCAATCAAGGAGAAAATGTTTTTCATTAGAAAATTTTAAATGGATATATTCTAAGCACCCCTGTAAATAGGTGATATCTTAAACACTACATGAAGTAATATTTTTTTGAACCTTCATTGTATATGCCAGTTTCTTTTCACATTTTCTTTATAGTAACATTGCTTTCATTAAAAAAAAATAATAAATATTTAAGATTTTTTTAGAGGATAAATAAAATAAATTCAAATCTTAGCAGTTCAAGCAGAGTTAGTAGAGTGTGTCTCATTACCTGTCATTGCTTGGTGAAAAGCACAAGACTCAAGAGACCAATTATTCTATAGGGGTAATCTGCATGGATAACCTTGATAAATACTTGCCCAAAAGGCAATGAGGAAACAATCTTTTGGCTGTAAGTATGATGAACTTTTAAGGTATGAACTCTGAATCTAACAACATGAATTAAAAAATATCCTAAGAGGTACAAGTGAACGAGTTTCGATTATATATATATATATATATACTAAAAAAAAAAAAAGAGAGAGAGAGAGAAAAATTTATTAAAACATTTATATAAATAAATGATTAATACTCATCAACACTCCCAAGTTTCCTAGGTTCTCTCACCTTTCCACTTCGATCTCTATCAAGCTTACTCTTCACTCAACCTTGTTTTTCTCCCTTTAAGGCTCATCTTAATTTTGGAAATGCTCAAACTAATTTTCAAAGCAAACACAGGTAAAATCCTATGTTTTTCCTAAGCCTCGGCTGAACTAGAAGTATGTATGGGCTAATCTTAACCTTTTTAGTCTTTCTACTAGAAATAAAAAGATCGTTCTCGCTCAAGTGAAGTCCCGAATAAAAATAAGGGGTTTATAAAGTTTCCCTGAGATTCTCCATAAAGTTATAGTGTCTGAGGGCCTAAAGTAGATCAATCCAGAGATTTTGAATAAGTTGATAGACTTTTGCCAAAAAAAATAAAAAAAAATAAATACCAGAGCATGTTACATACTTATTGATTACCCCCACTTCATAACAAATATGTATATAAAGAGACGGTGAAAGGAAATTCGTTATCGATTGCCTACATCTAACATAAAGAGCTAGTGAAAGGAAATTCATTATCAATTGCCCCCATCTGATATAAAGAGATGATGAAAGGAAATTCATTATATGATTGCCCTCATCTCAGCATTAAATGATAAAATTAATGAAGTGGTTAAAGTAAATTCAATGTAGAAAATCTGATAACTTCACCGGGGTACTTAACAGGCCCGCTGGCAGTGAAGCAATGTCTCCATAGTGCACAAGGCTGTTATACACAAATTGCAAGATGCTCTGGTATTTTTCTTCTCTTAGCCAAATTACACTCTAAGATTATGAGATTCCAGATTATACTCTAACAGTCTCTTGATGTGAATATGATCAAATAAGAGTTGGTAGAACCACTAATCTTTTTTTGATTATCTTGCACAAGTCTGAGGTCAGTTTTAGAAAGGGAAATCCAAGTGATCCTATTTCGAGATTGTTGAACGCTTTAGTTTGGAAAGTTTTCCGAAGTTAAGGTTGGGATCTTTATCCCCTTAGTAGTTTTCGCAGCTATGTCTCACAAACCAAAATAACTGACCCCATTTACCTAATAAAGGAACTAAGTCTGCCCATTCTCCTCGTCCTGCAAGGAGACGAGGTCCCCAATTGGAGCCTATGTTGAAGCTAGGTTTGAAACATTTTCACCTTTAAAACTAATTTTTTTCTCTTTCGAGATTCGACTTTTCATAAGGTATAATCCTCACTATCAGTCCCAAATATCGGTACCGAAGTCCCGAAATGATTTCATTTCTTTGTTATAATGAAAGATAGAAAGCTCAAGTGTTATTAAAGTGTAGACACATGTTCTATAAAGCATTTCAAGTCATGATAAATTAAAACCCCAAAGGAGTTCATTAATCATCTTTTTAACATTCTGGGATTCATGATTTATTGAGAACAATATATTTTTAATACATTTTGAATCATGAAATCTCGATTCTCGATTTCCCGAAAGAAGTGAAAGTCAGTCGGAATCCTGATTAATTAATTTAAAACTAATCCCATCGAGATTTTGGGATTTCGGGTTTAGTGGTGACATACCTCATGTAACCACGATCCCCGAAACCCCGAAGCGCGAAGTCACGACTCAATACCAAAATCTAAAGAGAACTAACTTCATTTTAAAAATACATTTAATGGTAATTAAACTTCTTAAGTACTTTCTTTTCGGCCTCCGTCAAAATAACTTTTTTGAATGTTGATTTTAGAATTGCCGAAATACGACCACATTAATAATGGATAAATCATGATTTCTGTGACACAAATGTGTATCTCAGAAATATTCTACGCATTAAAGGTATTAAATTCTTGACAACTGCATCAGTACTTTCACCATAAAATGAGTTAAAAGAAAACTAGAGGTCTATGTTTTGAAACTTATTCTCTCTTTTTCTATCAGAAGTAGGACAATACAGTCGAGCTTTCACACCTCTCTTCTGTGACAGGTTTTCGTTCCAATACAAAAGTCATGGCACCAAAGAAGGGACCCAAGAAGAGTGAAGATAAAACTGATTTTTCCAACCTAGAGGGAGATGTCATATCAGACACCACACCACATGCTATCGACTCAATTAAATCATGGAGACATATTTATGAAAATCTGGACTGCAAGATGAAAAATTCCCCTAGTGATTATGAGAATCACCTTCAGGACATAGCTTAATCAGAACTTCACAAAATTGCAACATGTCCACAGCTCATGGCATACAATGACATGATCAGTTGGGATATGGACAAGGTTGATATTTTAACGAGAATCATTTTAAATGATCAAGGAGACATTATTGGTTCATTCAAACCAAAACATATCCAGGTTATGTACAAACTCTCACCCAATCAAAATTTCACTTACAATGCCGAATTCATAGCTGAATTCCAGAGAAAGGAATGCACTAAGGCAAACCAAACTTATGCTGACTTAATTAAAGGTTGGTGGAGATGTCCATCAAAATTTAGGGCCGGTACCCACAGAATTTATGCCACGGCCTCTTTGAATGAGCACATGGTTTATGTAACCATGATGTTGTGGAGACTCTTCGACAAAAGGATTCCAAAGATGCAAGAGCCCGAGGTCAACCAGTGGCCTTCTACATGTCGACATACCTCATGGAAAAAATTTGTTTTATGACTCCATTTCCCCTGATGAATTGGAGTCAAAACATAACCTGCCTTGAACCCATTCATGAATAACACTCTAAGCAGTGGGAAGAAAATGCAAAAAATTGATTTTAAGAATTTTTCCATTTCGTGGTGATGCCCATGCATAAAATATTTTTCAGCTGTGGTGATGCCCATGCATAAAATAACCTCAATCAAATAGCAGACTGGTTCATTGAAGAAAGCTTCTCCTACATCAGGGTTTATGGGTGCTCAATCCCCCCTCATGCGCTTCCAAAATTCCTTCCAGATAGACTAGTGTGTAGGGAAGTGGCACACCAAATAGTAAAAGGTAGTATTGGAATAGAGCTAAAGGAAACTCAAAAGAAGTCTTGGTCAATATTCCCTGTGTACATCAGGAAATTTTCATTACTAAATTTGGGACATTCTAGGGTGGAAGAAGAAGCACTCGAAGAAATTAAACTGGTAAATATTGAGTACAAAAAGCATGACCCTTATCAATTAGTGAATAAACACTTGATACATTGCAATATGAAATCCTATGAACATGAGGAGTCCCCTTGGGACGACGTGTTCAAAGGGACAAAATCTTATAAAGAAGTGTTGTAAAGAGTATAGACACTGTTGTCCGACATGCAAGTCAGCTTTAGGACCATTAAGAAGCATCGAAGGAGTGGTCTGCCCAAAGTACTCCAAGGAGACTAAATTACACTCCCCTAGGAGAAATAAATCATTCCACCAGGTTTTGAGCAGAAAGCACAAAAGAAGGTAAATCCCAAAAAATCCCTACAGGATATGGAAAGGCCTCCACCAAGCAAAAGGACCGAAGCAGAGAAAAGGTCAGGGAGACCTCCCAAGTCCATTAAGCTTACTCCCACTCCATCACCAAGGGTTGATGTCAACCTGACTAAGGCAGTAGAAGGGAAAGGATCTATGGAGTTAGGGAGTCCCATAGCCTCCTTAACCCCCTTACATTCCACTTTTGGACTGCCACAGATGGGAGCTGTATTTGTTGATGAACTTACCTCCATTCCCACAGATGAGATTGCTCTTTCCTATTATTTTTTCAATAGGAAAAGGAAGGTTGTCCTAAAACAGGAGATGCATAAAAAGGAAAGGAACATGGTTAAAAAAAACAAGTTCTTGATAGATGGAAAAAATTTGGAGGAAGAAGATTTCGCTACAGAGGTAGTAGGTTCCATGGGAGCCATGGCAACAACAAACTTTTTTACCGTGGGAAAAATCATATCAAGGATAAAGAAGAGTGATAAAATCATAGAACAATTATGAGAGCAACTAAATAATGATGAGGAGAACATTAGAGAAGAAATGAGTAAAATCTTGGAGCAGACAAGGGCTACCGAAAGGTTAGAGGTTCAATCACTCAAAACAAGTTTGGACGAAATGAGCCAGGAGATACAAGCAAATCAGCTACAGATTACTCAACAAAAGGAGCATGCAGAACAATTGTAGGCTAGATTAATATCGATGGAAGATCATATTATAGACTTAAAAGCTTTCTAGGCCCAGTCACTGGAAGTACATTCAAAAATAGAAATTGAACAACAGAAATTGATTTCCAAGATAGAAATTGTTCAGAATTACTTTCAAGAAGTAGATAATTCCTTTGATAATATTATCCTAAGAGAACAAGAAGCCAAAGCAGTGAGGATTACTCTCCAAAAGGCATTTATATATTCGACAGGTGAAGAGGTACCCCAAGCTACGAAAGTATCAACCACATAGCAAATCAGAGCTGACATCGTGCTAAAGCTATGGGAAACCAACATAACTGAAAGAAAAAGAATAGCCAAAGAAATTAGAGATGTATGTGAAGAAGTTTTTGATCTTCTAGACAAAGGGTCATTAAATATTGGGAAAGGCCATTGTGCAGGACTTTTGGGACAGATCAATATTGTAAGACATTAATTAAATTTTAGGGAAAATTTGAGTGAAATCCTAATGGAAATTTCACAACTAAGAAAAATTGATGTCACCCTAATGGATAGGTTGTTAGTTGAGCCTAACTTAAATATGCAATCAATAAAGTTTACAGATAAAGGATTTGATGACCATCTTTCTAAGATTCAAATAAAGTTTTATCTATTCGGGGCAAGAGATTTTCCAGAACCCCCCAGAAAGTTTACACAGTTCCTGGAGAAATGCATTAAATGTATCAAATCAAAAGAAGGAGAGTCATTAGCAAAGTAAAAGTATTATTTGGAAGAGATCTACTTCCAAGAAAATGAAAAAATGGAGAAGATCATGAAGATGGTTTTGGATCTATTTTTTAACAAATAGTTAGTTTCTAAGAGTTCAGAAATCACCAACCATCCTAAGATTGGTGGTTTTGTATAAATGTAATTTTTCAAGACTAATAAAAGGATTTTTTCTCAAGGGATTGTAAATAGAAAAATTCATTTTGCCTGAATTAATACAATATAGATTGAAGATTCCAGATCTGGTCAAGTCTGAGTTATGTGTTTCTCTGTCATTCTATTTTTATTTCATACTTTCATTTGAAGTGTTTCATATGGTAATTTCTATTATAGTAATTGAAACAGTCAAATTATCTAATTGTTTGCAGTTTTTCCTCTGTATGATCTTTCAGTGGATATAAGACCTATAAACATTT
>SNQJ01S0062227.1:110265-132921 GCA_010110895.2 Picea sitchensis
TATATATATATATATATATATATATATATATATATATATATATATATATAGAAAGAGAAAAAATTGTTAAATTTTTTATATAAATAAATTATTAATACTCGTCAACACTCCCAAGATTCCGAGGTTCTCTCACCTTTCCACTTTGATCTCTATCAAGCTTACTCTTCACTCAACCTTTTTTTTCTCCCTTTAAGGCTCATCTTAATTTCGGAAATGTTCAAACTAATTTTCAAAGAAAATATAGGTAAATCCTATGTTTTTCCTAAGCCTTGGCTAAACCAGAAGTATGTCTGGGCTAATCTTAACCTTTTAGTCTTTCTACCAGAAATAAAAAGATCGTTCTCACTCAAGTGGAGTCCCAAATAAAAAAAAAGGGGTTAATAAAGTTTCCCTGAGATTCTCCACAAAGTTATAGTGTATTAGGGCCAAAAGTAGATCAATTCAGTGCTTTTTAATAAGTTGACAGACCTTGGAAAAAAATAAAAATAAAAAAAATTCTCAAAGTATGTTACATAGTTATTGATTGCCCCCACTTCATAACAAATATGTATAGAAAGAGATGGTGAAAGGAAATTTGTTATCGATTGCCCCCATCTAACATAAAGATATGGTGAAAGGAAATTTGTTATCAATTCCCTCCATCTGATATAAAGAGATGATGAAAGGAAATTCATTATATGATTGCCCTCACCTCAGCATTTAAATGCTAAAATTAATGAAGTGGTGAATGGAAATTCAATGTGGAAAATCCGATAACTTCACCGGGGTACTGAACAGGCCTGCTGGCAATGAAGCAATGTCTCCATAAAGGACAAGGCTGTTATACAAAAATTGCAAGATGCTCTAGTATTTTTCTTCTCTCAGCCAGATCACACTCTAAGATTATGGGATTCCAAATTATACTCTAAGAGTCTCTCGATGCGAATACGATCAAATAAAAACTGGTAGAACCACTAATCTTGTTTTGATTATCTTGCACAAGTTTGAGGTCGGTTTTAGAAAAGGAAATCCAAGTGATCCTATTTTGAGATTGTCGAACACTTTAGTTTGGAATTTTTTTCGAAGTTAAGGTTGGGATCTTTATCCCCTTAGTAGTTTTCGCAGCTATATCTCACAGACCAAAATAACTGACCCCATTTACCCAATAAAAGGAACTAAGTCCACCCATTCTCCTCGTCCTGTAAGGAGACGAGGCCCCCAATTCGAGCCTATGTTGAAGCTAGGTTTGAAACATTTTCACCATTAAAACTAAAAATTTTCTCGTTCAAGATTTGACTTTTCATAAGGTATAATCCTCACTATCAGTCCCAAATATCGATACCAGAGTCCCGAAATGATTTCATTTATTTGTTATAATGAAAGACAGAAAGCTCAAGTGTTATTAAAGTCTAGACACATGTTCTATAAAGCGTTTAAAATCGTGATAAATTAAAACCCCAAAGGAGTTAATTAATTATCTTTTTAACCTTTTGGGATTCAGGGTTTACTCAGAACAATATCTTTTTAATACATTTTGAATCGCTAAATCCCAATTCCCGATTTCTCGAAAGAAGTGAAAGTCAGTCTTAATCCTGATTAATTAATTTAAAAATAATCCCATCGTGATTTTGGGATTCGAGGTTTAGTGGTGACATACCTCATGTAACTGTGATCCCCAAAACCCTGAAATGCGAAGTCACGACTCAATACCGAAATTTAAAGAGAACTAACTTCATTTTAAAAATACATTTAAGGGTAATTAAACTTCTTAAGTACTTTCTTTTCAGCCTCCATCAAAAGAAGTTTTTTGAATGTTGATTTTAGAATTGTCGAAATATGGCCACATTAATAACGGATAGATCATGATTTATGCAACACAAATTTGTATCTCAGAAATATTCTCCCCATTAAAGGTA
Source organism: Picea sitchensis (assembly GCA_010110895.2). NCBI lineage: Eukaryota > Viridiplantae > Streptophyta > Pinopsida > Pinales > Pinaceae > Picea > Picea sitchensis. Next base: position 112,161 of record SNQJ01S0062227.1, read on the forward strand.
TTAAATTCTTGACAGTTGAGTCAGTACATTCACCATAAAATGAGTTAAAAGAAAACTAGAGGTCTATGTTTTGAAACTTATTCTCGCTTCTTCAATCAGAAGTAGGATAATACAGTCGAGCTTTCACACCTCTCTTCTGTGACAGGTTTTCGTTCCAATACAAAAGTCATGGAACCAAAGAAGGGACCCAAGAAGAGTGAAGATGAAATTGAGTTTTCTAGCCCAGAGGGAGATGTCATATCAAAGACCACACCACATGCTATCGACTCAATTAAATCATGGAGACAAATTTATGAAAATCTAGACCGCGACATGGACAAATTCCCCTAGCAATTCCGAGAATCACCTTCAGGACATAGCTGAATCAAAACTTCACAAAATTGCAACACGCCCATGGCTCATGGCGTACAACGACATGATCAATTAGACTTTGGACAAGGTTGATATTCCGACAAGAATCATTTTAAATGATCAAGGAGCCATTATTGGTTCATTCAGATATGAACATATCTAGGTTATGTACAAACTCTCACCCAATCCTAATTTCATTTACAATGCCGAATTCATAGCTGAATTCTAGAGAAAGGAATGCACTGAGGCAGACCAAACTTACCCTGATTTAATCAAAGGTTGGTGGAGATGTCCATCAAAATTTAGGGCCAATACCCACGGAATTTATGCCACATCCTCTTTGAATGAGTACATGGTTTATATAGCCATGATGTTGTGCAGACTCTTTGGAAAAAAAATCCCTCTCATTTCCCTGCAGAATGGGTGCCCTTTTTAGAAGAAGCATCAGAAGGATATAGTTTCAACTGGGACAAGATTTTATCTGATAATATACCCAAAGATATTTCAGATTACAGAGCTGCAAGAGTCTGAGGTAAACCAGTGGCCTTCTACATGTCGACATACCTCATGGATGCAATTCTTTTTATGACTCCATTACCCCTGATGAATTGGAGTTGGAACATAACCTGCCCTGAGTCCATTTATGAATATCACTATGAGCTGTGGGAAGAAAATGCAAAAAAATCATTTTACGAAATTTTCCATTTCGTGGTGATACCCATGCATAAAATGTTTTTTGGTTGTGACCCTCCTCGCATTTCTGAAGCAATTTCAAATAACCTCAAGAAAATAGCAGACTGGTTCATTGAAGAAAGCTTCTCCTACATCAGGGTTTATGGGTGCTCAATCCCCCCTCACGCTCTTCCAAAATTCCTTCCGGATTGACTAGTGTGTAGGGAAGTGTCACACCAAATAGTAAAAGGTGTTATTGGAATAGAGCTAAAGGCATCTCAAAAGAAGTCCTGGCCAATCTTCCCTATGCACATCAGGAAAATTTCATTACTAAATTTGGGACATTCTAGGGTGGAAGCAGAAGCACTCGAAGAAATTAAACTGGTAAATATTGAGTACAAAAGGCATGACCCTTATCAATTAGTGAATAAAAACTTTATACACTGCAATATGAAAGCCTATGAATATGAGGAGTCCCCTTGGAATGATGTGTTCAAAAGGAACAAATCTTATAATGAAGTGTTGGAAAGAGTATAGGCACTATCGCCCAACATGCAAGTCATCTTTAGGACCTTTTAGAAGCATCGACGGTGTGGTCTGCCCCAATTACTCCAAGGATAAGAAATTACCCTCCCCCAGCAGAAAGAAAGCGTTCCAGCAGGTTTTGAGCAAGAATCACAAATGAAGGGAAATCCAAAAAAATCCCTACAGGATATGGAAAGGCCTCCACCAAGCAAAAAGACCGAAGCATAGAAAAGGTCAGGGAGACCTCCCAAGTCCGGTAAGCTTACTCTCACTCCATCACCAAGGGTTGATGTCAACATGCCTAAGGTAGTAGGAGGGAAAAGATATATCTATTTAGGGAGTCCCATAGCCTCCTTAACCCCCTTACAGTCCACTTTTGGACTGCCACAGACGGGAGCTATATTCGTTTATGACCTTACCTCCATTCCCAAAGATGGCATTCCTCCTTCCCATTATTTTTTTAGTAGGAAAAGGAAGGCCATATTGAAATAGGAGATGCATAAGAGGGAGGGGAACATGGTTAAAAAAAATAAGGTCTTGATAGATGGACAAAATTTGGAGGAAGAAGATTTCTCCACAGAGGTAGCAAGTTCCATGGGAGCCATGGAAACAACAAACTTTTTTACCATGGGAAAAATCATATCAAGGATAAAGAAGAGTGATAAAATCATAGCTCAATTATGAGAGAAACTAAATAATGTTGAGGAGAACATCAAAGAAGAAATGAGTAAAATCTTGGAGCAGACAAGGGTTGTTGAAAGGTTAGAGGTTCAATCATTCAAAACGAGTTTGGACGAAATGATCCAGGAGATACAAACAAATCAGCTACATATTACTCAACAAAAAGAGCACGTAGAATAGTTGCAGGCTAAATTAATATCGATGGAAGATCAGATTATAGACTTAAAATATTTCCAGACCCAGTCACTGGAAGTACATTCAAAAATAGAAATTGAACAACAGAAATTGATTTCCAAGATAGAAATTGTTCAAAATTACTTTCAAGAAGTAGATAATTCCTTTGATAATATTATCCTAAGAGAAAAATAATCCAAATCAGTGAGGATTACTCTCCAAAAGGAAATTATATATTCGACATGTGAAGAGGTACCCCAAGCTATGAAAGTATCAACCACAGAGAAAATCAGAGGTGATATCATGCTAAAGCTATGGGAAACCAACATAACTGAAAGAAAAAGAATAGCCAAATAAATCAGAGATGACAGTGAAGAAGTTTTTGATCTTCTAGACAAAGGGTCATTAAATATTGGAAAAGGCAAGTGTACAGGACTTTTTGGATAGATGAATAATGTAAGACATCAATTAAATTTTAGGGAAAATTTGAGTGAAATCCAAATGGAAATTTCACAACTAAGAAAAATTGATGTCACCCTAATGGACAGGTTGTTAGTTGAGCCTAACTTAAAGATGCAATCAATAAAGTTTATATATAAAGGAGTTGATGACCGTATTTCTAAGATTCATAGAAAGGTTTATCTGTTCGAGGCAAGAGATTTTCCGGAACCCCCTAGAAATTTTACACAATTCCTGGAGAAATGCATTAAATGTATCAAATCAAAAGAAGGAGAGTCATCAACAAAGTAAAAGTATTATTTGGAGGAATTCTACTTCCAAGAAAATGGAAAGATGGAGAAGATCATGAAAACGGTTTTGGATCTATTTTTTAACAAATAATTAGTTTCTATGAGTTCGGAAATCACCAACCGTCCTAAGATTGGTGGTTTTGTATAAATGTAATTTTTCAAGACTAAAAAAAGGTTTTTTTTCTGGAGGGATTGTAAAGAGAAAACTTCATTTTGTCTGAATTAATACAATATAGATTAAAGATTCCAGATCTGGTCAAGCCTGAGTTATGTGTTTCTCTGTCATTCTATTTGTATTTCATACTTTCGTTTGAAGTGTTTCATATGGTAATTTCTATTATAGTAATTGAAACAATCATATTATCTAATCATTTGTAGTTTTTCCTCTGTATCAGCTTTCAGTGGATATAAGCCCTATAAATGTTTTAGGACTCTGAAACTGTATGCTTCTACAAAGTTATCATCCCTTTTCTTGTATTAACTTAAAATGAGATTCTTCTTAAATTGATGCCTCATTCTTGTTATACAACTACATGTTTCCTTTTTCTTCATTTCGTCCACTGTCTCCTTTAAATTTGACTCAGATACTAGAAAAGGCCTTTATTTCTATTATACTATTAATTCATAATTTGGAAGTTCTATTTTTATAAAATTGAACCAGAAATTTGTGACTGTCGAAAATATTTTTGATTTACAAGAAAAAGAAACCCTTAGCTTTCATGTCTGTTCCAGTTACCAGATAGCCCAATATAGAACCTCGTCTATTAGATCAAATGAGAATTGTGTTTAACCTATTCAATACCATCTTACAGAAAGAAAATACACGGGTAGAACTTGAAATATCATGGGCTACAATTGAAAGGGATATTAGCATTCAAGAACAATGGGAAGCTAGACAGAGACAATTAAGAAACCGACCGTGATCTCGTTTTCCTTTAAACTAGTCTTTTTACCCATTATTTATCTCTACCTTTTTGGATGCCTTGACGGTATGCTTTAGAGCCTTAAAGTATAAACTCAGGAACAACAAGTCACGTGGGCCCCGTTGGGGTAAGTTGGTACATCAACTTCCTAGGGTTGTAACTTTTGCATACGATCTTCATTTTAGGCACACGATAGCTTGTTGGAAAGGTCCATTTGAGGAATAAACATTGTTTCATCAAACTCTAGTGTTGTCTACAATTTTATTGTGGAAATCCATAAAAATATTGTTTAGGGCCTCAAATGGCCCCGGAAGTTCAAGACCCCAAAACTAGGAAAACATTTCCAAACTGAACAACTGCCAAGATGAGCTAGTTGGAATAGGTGGGTGGCAATCAATATCCACCTAGATCAATCCTACCAACTTAGTAATAAATGGTCTCCATTTCCTTAAGTTACTCCATCAGATGAGGAAATGTCTACTGAAAGGGACTATTAACGATTGAGCTATATATAGCTCGATTGTAGTTGTTCTGAACATAGGGAAGACTCTCATTCCATGTGTAGGGGTTCTTGCAATTGTACATACGTAGGATATGCAATATCATCTAGTTGACGATCTTAGTTTAGCCATCTGTCTGGGGTTGGAATGCAGTGGATTTGGTGATCTTGGTGTCCAACACTGACCAGAGGCTCGACTAAAATTTGATGAGGAATAAGCTATCCATATCTAATAAAATGGCTTGTAGTATCCCAAAATGTACCCACACTCATTGAAATAATATCTTGGAAGTGTCCTCCACTGTGATTCTTTTCTTGTAGGCGACCATAATCGACATATTGGAAACGTGATCAAGAACAAAAAAACACAGTCATTTCCCCTCTTGGTGGATGGAAGGCCCGACATGTAGTCCATTGAGATGGATTCCCAAGGCATGACAGGAGTAAGAAGAGGGGTGTATAGGCCTTCTTCCTTACTGGATAGTTTGGCAATAGAACAGGCGTTGCAAAACCTAGCATACTTGTTGACATCCTGTCGAAGTTTTGGCTAGTAGAAATGTTGTTGCCACCCAAAGTGTCTTTCCACTGTCTTTTCTACATCGAAGTGTCTTGCCACCCGACTGTAGTGGGCTTCCCAAATGATCTTCAATCATTTTCTTGATGGAATGTAGAGATGGCCCATATGGCACAATATCCCATCCTGGAGATGGAAATTAGTGACAATTGTGTTTGTGGCTAACATTCAATAGGTAGTGGTGAAGTCAAGATCTTTCTCATAGAGTTGGGGTCATTTGTAGGTCTCATGGCCTAAAGAGTCTATCATCCTAGTGAGTGTTGTGACTAGAGGTCGGTTGAGGAAATCAATGACGTAGTTGGTACTTCATGTCTTATACTTGATGTTGAGGTGGAACTCCTGCAAGTAGGTGGACCACTTATGATGGTGGTCATTCTGCAATTTTCCTTGTGTTTGCATGAATTGCAACAACTTATTATTAGTGTGGATGACTGTCTCCTTCCCGATAATATAATTCCACCACTGCTGGAAGGATTGAAAAATGGAGTACATTTATTTATCATAAGTTGGGTAATTATGGAGGATATTTTATAGTGTCTCACTACGATATGCCATGGGGTAGTCGTGGTAAGTGATAATTGTGCCCACAACATAGTATGAAGCATCTATCTCTATCTCAAAGGATTGTTGTAGGTCGGGTGATAAAATTATTGGGGTTGAGAACAAGCACTACTTGAAATTATAAATTTCTTGTTGTTGGGACATGACCCACACAAAATTTTCCTTACCACCACCCTTGGTTACTTTAATGAGGGCCCATGCAATATGGGAGAATCCCAACATGAACTTGTGATAGAAATTGGAAAGGCCTAATAAGCTTCAGAGCTCAGTGAGTGTGGTTGGGGCTACCTAGGAACATATGACCTAGATCTTGGATGGATCCAAATGTACACCATTATTTTAAAAAATGTAACCTAGGTACTAGACCCTGTCCATGTCGAAGAAGCCTTTTTCCAAGTTGGCATATAGCTTGTACTGTCACAGAGTGTGAAAAAACTACTAAATATGTTGGAAGTGTTTCACCCAAGTATTATTGTAGATGAATATGTCATCCAAATACACCACTAAAAATAATTGGTGAATGGCCGCAAGATATCATCAATCATCCTCATGAAATTTGCTCAAGAGTTTGTCTGATCTAGGTGGATATTAGTGGAAACCTACCTATTCCAACTGACTCCTCTTGACAGTTTTTTAGTTCAGCACATTCTTCTGTACTTATTTGTAATTCTAGGTTCTACACTTTTGGGGTTGTCTAAATCCCTACACATTTTCCAGGTGGATATTGGTGGCCTCCCACCTAATACAACTGGCTTATTTTGTATGTTGTCATGTCAACACATCTTTTTGTACTTCCAGGACCATTTTGGGGACCTAAACAATGTTTTTTTTATCACCACAGTCAAACTATAGACATAGTGATATTTTGATGGCATAATGCATAGTTCTCAAAAATACCTTTCCAATGGAGGTCGTATGAAAAAGTTACGAACCCAAGAAGTTGACGTGCCAATTTACCCATAGGGTCCCACATAAATTTTGGTGTTTCAACTCCTAGGGTTAGGTTTTTGGATTTCTAGGGTTTTGGAATTCATGAGTAATGTTAAAAAGGTCTCTGGATCCTCATTGTAATCATTATGCTCAGATGGATGTGCATAGCATACACATCTCTTCTCATAGATAACTACCACCATTCGAGCAAGTTGTTGTAGTTCCATAGTTTTACAGCTTCATCCTATTTCATTTAGTCAATAGAATTTATTGTTCATTGGATATCTATTGTTATCTATGTGTTATTTATTTTTATCTCTGTAGTTTTACCTCTCATAAATCTGGATCATTGGTATCAAAGCAGTCTTCTCTTCATTTATTTCTCCTCGTGCATGTCCCCGACAAGATTTGGGTACAAGAAGTTGGGACTCGAACCAGTCGAGCCTTTATATCGGCCACGTTGAGCCTAAGAAAAACCCATGGGGGATGAAAAGAAAGATGATGGAGCAAGAGATCCTTTTAAAATGTTTCTCAAGGAAGCCCTCGCATGACAAAGGAATGAAATGATGGACAAATTTTCATAGATCCTTTGAAAAATTTTCATAAGAGAAACATATTCATCAAGTGGCCATGCAACCCCCTTCAAGGTATAGGTAAATTTTTTTATTCCATTATTTGAAGGACTGATAGATGTAGATGTTGTAGATAAATGGTTGAATCTGCTCAAAGGGTATTTTTCGGTCAACAATTTTTCCAATAGGGAAAAGATTAATGTTTCACTACTCAAGGTCATCCCCCATGTTAAGGACTAGTGGGATACTTACTCTAAGCAAAGGGCCATAGAGGAATTTGCAATATTTTTAGTCTCCCCCTCATGGGATTCCTTCAGGGATGGCATTAAAGAACAATATTACCATGTTGGAAGCTACAAGGACCAGTACACCAGATGGACCACTCTATGTCAGGAAAGGGACCAGATAGTACTAGATTTCATGAATATTTTCCATACCATGCACACAAAATTGGGTATCAAATATTATGAACGAAATATGGTGCTCAAATACCATGGTTTTTTGCATAGATACATTCAAACATAAATGGAGTTTCTGGACATCACATCATTGGGTACGACGTATATATATGTTGTCAATATTGAGAAGAGATTTAAGCAGAAGAGGCAAGAGCTTCACAATGTTTACATTAATCTATAGTATTCAAGCACTTAGCATATACAAATGGATCAGAATGAGCACATCAAGAACTAATCATGACTATCTAGATCAGATCTAACATTCTCACATATAATAAGCACAAAGCATAAATATATCTATGTAAACATATCAGATCGCTTAGCATATAACATATGAACACATCAAGACAAAGCACAAAGCACATAAAACAATATTTACATGCTTCACCCCCACCCTGGAGTTACGTCCACCAACTCTTCCTCTTTATTTGTCTTAGGTCAATCGGTTACAAGAACAAAGCCACAAAAACCATTACTCCATAGAGGACATAAGATCTTCACAGCTCGCTAGATCGTTCTTCCTTGCACTACATGACTAGGCTCTCCACACTCTACTACAAGGATCCGCACTTAGCTTTGTAAGTCTCTTATAATCATGCACAAAGCACTTACAGACTCTACTCACACTTAGCATACATTCACATTACATAGATGCACTATTCTCTCTCTTCTTACATTGCCTATCCTTCTATTTATACATACAAAATAGGCCTAAACATGGGTAAACCCATGGGCCAACATCCCATTCTCATTACATATTCCAAAAAACCCAAAAAGGGGTCGAGATCCCGTGATCTTCGTCTTGTGCTCCTCCTTCGAGAGGCTGTTGAAGTCTCAAAATAGGTCAACATGACCAAGAAACTCCCAAAACTTGGTCAAGGGCCAACAGGCCCCCAACACTCACCTGTGACTCATCCTGAGTCACTCTGGTCTTATCATTTCATCTTAGAATGCCTCGAGCTTGTCCCAAGCTGCTTCAACTTGCTACTTTGTTGTGGCTTCTTGTTCGGTGAACTCTTGGATTACGTGTCATTCATTGACCCTTCTAGGTGTTGTTCTGCTGCGGTGACGGCCTGTTCTAACTCTGCTCCTCATCTTTCAACTTTTGTAAACAACTGGCATGCCTTATCTTGCATAGGTTGAAGCCGTTAAGTGACTTCCATCACTTTTATTTGAAGTATATGGATCTTCTATTGAGTTGTGCATTGTTCTTGAGACCTCTTCATCCTTTCTATAGCCGACAGGGCCTTTAGCTATGCCTGTAGTGTATCTACATGTTTCTTCACTGCCTGGAACTGCGAATCTAGTGTTTGTAACTTTGGGTTCTCAGTGGGGTTATCATATGTGTAGGTTCTTTAGTTACTTAGCTGCTTGCACTCCAAGGAAAGATATTTTAATCTGTCAATTGCACTACAGGAAGTTGCTTCTCGCTGGTCCCTTACGTCTTGAGGAGTCTCAGGCACGGTGTGGAGCTCCAAGTCTACTATGCGTTGTTTGAGTTGCTGGATTACTTCTTCGACTTGTGCCACGTACTGTGGAACGCTCTCTTCGACCTTTACTTCGATGACTACCACAGATCGAAGTGCTCTATGAACCATTTCCTTAACTTTGAGTTGCTCAGTGAACAATTGTTCCTTGCTTTGTTGTAAATTTTCTTTTTCTTCATCCCACTACACTTGCAGAGAAAGATTTTCCCATTCTGCAGCAATGCGTTTTTCCTAAAGGTCTTTTTGTACTTGTGCTAAACCCTAGGTGGCTTGTGCTATCTCTTCCTGAGCTCATCGAAGGTGAGCTTCGACTGTATCAACAATGCGATGTAGTTGAGCAGGCTCATCACCTAGTTCTGATGTTCCTGGTGACAGAGGCATGGTGGAAACTACGCAGCTAGACTGTAATGCTTGTTGCACCCCTTGGAGATCATCCTTAATCTGACTGAACACCTCCTCTTTCTTAGCTTCTTGCTTCTCTGCTATCTCTAGCAAATCATCTTTCAATGTTGAGAAGATGAAGTGGAAGTCGTCTGAGGTGAGGGTGGTCTCAAATTTGGTCCCGATTTCTTTCACTTTCTTCCTTGAAGAAAGTTTTAGAGGGGAAACCTTCCTTTTCTTTGAGGGGTCCTCCTCGTCTCTAGGTGATGTAGATTTTCCTTTCTTCGTTTCAACTTCTTCACCATCTATCTCTATCGTCTCCTCATTTCTCTGCTGAGATGGAAGCGATCTTCATGGATGCGCTATCTCAATCATGGACCTCTTATGTCTTCTTTATATTGCTAGGTCTAGGTATATCCGTCGCAGTTTTTGTACTATCAACATCGGACATCTGCATAGGTTCCGCTAGAACAAGGAGGTCCATCGACCATTCGCCAGTAATATCTCAATTCATCCTCCATCAACTTATTAGTACAATTTGCCATTTGTTGTTTATGCTCATCGGCTTCTGCTTGTGATATAGATGAAATGGTGATTTGCGCTAAATTTCATCGAGGGCACGAACCTATGGAGTGTGTTTGAGGTTATACGAGGCATAGGCTGGATGGATACCTTCAATTTGGTTGTAATAAGTGGAAGATGAAATTTGATTTCAACTGCTTGTTCATGTTGTTTAGTACCATAGTGTCTCTTGAACTTTGTAATCAAAGTTTCAAATGGCTTGATGTTCAGGAAGATTCGCACCATAGGAATATCCCATGCAATAAAAGTGATAAAGATGAAGCCAATGAAGTGGAACTCATATCCTTGATCCTGAGCTTCACGACATTCTTTCTATAACTATTTGATGAGGTAGCTTGCCCAGTTTATTTGCATTCCCTCCACACATTTTTCCTGTGAGGTCCACCACGAAACTGGTGACTTGTGTGGGGCAATTATTTCTTACTATATTTCCATCTATGAGTTGGAAATCTAGGTGCACTGTGTCATTTTGGATAGATGTTACCTTGTAACCTCGTGTTCCTTTCTCTAGATTTCCATATGTTTCTTTTATTCGTTGGGAGAGAGTGTGATTTGTGGTCTTTCTGGGGTAGAAATATTGTGGGTTAGGGCCTTGCATGTTCATCCCTGTGATCTGACTAATCAATGTCAGATCAACTGTGATACGACGATTCAACCATAAATATCCTCCATGGTAGTAGGACAACGGTAACTTGGCGCGTAATGTTCACTGCTTGGTGCCTTCCGAAGTGAGAGATATTCATAACATTGAGGAGGGTAGACTACACGAGGACATGGGTCCATGGTAAATTATGATCTTTGAGTTTTTCCCTTGGTTTTGGTTAGATATTTGTTCCTGGAGAGCATGTTGTACACCATCCTGTTTCCAAGGCTGAAGTCGCTAAACTTCAGCGGCTGTGATTTTATCTTGGTCTGCGTGCACTACATGTATCCCCTTTGGGAGATACGATTGACAGAACTACATATTCAAAGTCTCACGAACTGCTTGTCACCAAACGCCATGCTTTCAGGAGGTGGTGAATGGCCGGTGAATTCTCAAAATCGACTTAGCATTCACTAAGTCATCCTTGTGTTTAGTTCACCTTTCACAGGACAGTCCATCTCCGTGAGCTATGGATGGGGATGATTTCACTATTCTTGTGGATGAAGCCTAGATACCTTTAGACATCAACATGGTTCTCGGTCATCAAGTCGATCAAAACTTCCTGAATCTTTATCTACAGCGCTCAATGCTTTCGACATACACACTCGGGGTGACCAATTAGTGGGTTCAGGAAGCAGCTTAGGCTATGGTAATGAGATAGAGAGTGAGAACAATGATCATTGTATAAAATTGTCTTAGTCTATGGGATCAAATTCTCAATTAGAAAGGTGTTCTTGGTGCATGGCGGCCAGGATAAATAGTGTTTGCACTCTTTTCGATACGATGTGTGAGCAAAAGCGAGTGCTTACATGCCTACTTGGGCTCACACTAGTCATTACAGTTGTAATGTAAAAGGTTAGAAAAGAAAACAACAAAGCTATTAAAATTAAGCAAAACTAAATAAAACATGAGCATGGAAATAAAAAATAAAACAAATAACAATGGACCAATATCACCAATGTATTAGGCAGTGCGATAGATGAAATCAAAGATACACAATGGAGAAAGAGGGAAGGGACCCAAGTCCCTCTCAATGGAAGGCTCTTTGGGAGCCCTCAATTGTTTCTCTCCTTTCAATGAAAAGATGAAATGTGGATGAAGAACTCCAAACATTCACACACAAGAGGGGTGAATAAGCTTGTAATCTGGAAAACACAATGTGTGTTACCAAAGAAGAGGTCTCTAACAATCTGTGGCATAACGATTATGAAGAATTCCTTTGAGAAAATGGTGGTCATTCATGGCTTTTATAGCCAATGTTAGGTTGTGTAACCTCTTTTGAATGTGAAAGAGGCTCTTTAGGAGCACAATTAGGTCTTTTGACCAGCCTCCCCACGCAGTTTGAGCTCGGATTTGATGTCAATTTGACTTGGGAGCCGATCCATTGGTAGTTGGGAGGCCGACCAGCTTCAAAAATGCATCGTTTGGCAGACGCGCGGGTTTTCTACCCCCGGTCAGCGCGCTCACAGCGCTCAAAAATCTGAAGATGTTGCCTTGATGCATGATGGGTTACATGCACAATTTTGGCCATTTTTGCATAGTTTGACCCTTTTTGTTGTGCTTGTGGAGTTAATCCTTGTGCCATGAGCGACTATTTTGTGTTGATGATCGCGGCGGAGTTCTTATTAAGCCTGCTGATGAAATTTCAGTGGTAACAGATGGCCCCTGATGGGTGGGGTTAGGAGCAAAACGTATGGCAGAAATTCATCAATGTTTCTTTGAATGAAAATGGTGTTGTAAGGGAGAGCAAAATTAGTGCATATAGAACAGTCGTTGGAAAGAAGAGCGTAAATCCGACCTTCTACAAGGTGTGAAAACAATATACAAGTGTGTACAGCCGAGGCGGGCATGCCCCATGCACCGTGTGATGTAACTCCCCGAAGAAAATGCGAATTGTTGATGTGAAGGCGGCTGCGGCACCACCGAGTGAATGATAAAGAAGCCCGACGGTTAAAGGAACATATTTTGAACCAGTGGTAATGGTCGTGGATGTAAACAACGACAGTGATGTGGGCGATGGTGGCCCTACCGGTTAGAGGTCTTGATGAGTATTAACAAAAAACTGCAATAGTGTAATACCCACCACAACATGAGAAAGTGTTGGCGTCGAGCGTTATGGGGTCAGCGACATCGAGGGAAGCAGAGGTGTCTCCCACAGTGCCATCAAGATCGCTCATTGAATGGGAAATAAGGACCAAGATCTTTTGTCGCCCTTTTGGAAAAGTGTCGATGTGACAAAGGAGATCGACTCCCAGTAAAATTTTCCGTGGAATCACGAGGTGATGAAGCGGCAGTACATGGGCCAGTCAAAAGTGGGATGACTCAACCGCGCCCTTGGTTTGGAGGATATAGGAAGAAAAGAGTGGCGGCAAGCGGGTAACAAGGTCAAGTGTCAGTGGGGCGACAAAACCGAGAACTGAATTGTACCAAAGAAGCGGGACAAAGGTGAACAAATTGAGGATAAATGGTAAAGTGACACGGGTAGTGCTCGAAGATTATAGGCGATGCCGGTGAGGGGGAAAATGGGAGTAATGATCAACCAGGGTGACATGGGTTCGTTGTATGCAAAAGGAATGTAGGTATGCTTGATGGCGACAAAATGAAGGCGGTAATAAACGGTGTTTGTACAATAACCAATGAATATTTTGGGAAAGATGTACAAAATCTGAAGCAGATTGCCCAGTGTAAAATGAGTTCCCCTGGTAGGGCAGAAATGTTTGTAAAAAATTGATGAAGGGTGGGAGCCCCATTGGCGAGTTTACGTATGAGGTAGGTGAAATGAAGATCCCGGTTCCACGAGATGGGCAAGCCCGATAGTGGGTGAGATGGGCCGGTTCATGACACTGCTTGGTGTCGCGGTAAAATGAAGCTGCGACATAAAGTGATGATACGGGAATTAAAGCATACCAGGAAGCTAGAAAACATGAAGAGAATAAGTATGTTGTTGATGCAGCATGGTGAACGAATACTGGGACTCCCATCCCTAAGGGTGATGAAAAAAGCATGAGTGTCAAGCGTGCCAATAGGTGCTATGTATGGGACAACTCATGTGGGTGAGGATACTCTGCGAATTGTGATAGTACCCAAAAATGCAAATGGAGGTGTATCTAGCAGAGCCGGGAATGAGGATCGTAAAGGCCAATATCGGAGGGTGTGTTGGAATAGAAAAATGCAATACAGTGGGAGACTACATGCCAGTGCTGAATATTTACCTGAAGGAGTAGCGTGGAGATGCTGACCAAGTACACGCACATAGAACAACCAAATACCGAAGTGAACAATATCACGAAGGGATAGCAACAAGATATGAACATGTATTAGATAAATGTGACAATGCACATGCGTGCCTGACCATGATGTGAAAAAGGCCGGGGGCCCGGGGTGAAAAGTAGCCCAAGGATAGTCATGATGTAGGTGTGGTTGATCCCAGGTGGTGAAGAGCGGTTTGCAAAATGGGCGTCATTGGGCTACGGAAGGATTAGTGGGATTTGGAAAAACCTTATATATAGGCATTAGGGCCCTAATTTGCCACCTCATTTGTACACGCTGCTATAGTGATCGAGTGAACTCGGAGAATTCAGCAATTGAATGCAGAGACACCACATTCCCGGCGTGCGGGTTTCAGGTTAGTAGTCTGAACGTCCGCCTAGTTGTAGGTGTCAAATTTTTTGGGCGGGGTAGTGCGAGTCGTGGGTTAGACTATGGTGAGGAAAATTCGTGAGAGAAGCCTAACGAGATGAGAGTTCAAAGCCGAATATCTCATTCTCAAAATGTTTCCCATGATGGGAAAAGAGAAAAGATTTGTAGCGTGAGATAGCGTGGTTGAAGAAAAGCGTCTTTGCGGTGATGTCCCGTGATATTGATGAAGGTGGGCATAGATTCTTCCCATTTGGTGAATTAATCGACAGCAACAACAATGTTTTTTGTGACCATTGCTGGAGGGGATTACAAGTCATAAAGTCAAACATTTACAAAAGGGGGCTGCCGGTAATGTGGCGAGTGAAAGAGAAGCGGGGGCCCAGCGCCCGAGGGCTTTGTTGGTGTAGAGATGGCATTGCTCACATTGTCTCACGGTGTGAATGCAATCGTGAAAAAAATGTAGGCCAAAAAATGCTTAGAGCCGAATGATCTTAGAAGTAGGTAAGCGATGCAGAGAAGATGGCCCCCCATAGGTGCCAGCGTGGCGGTCGTTTAAGACTCACAATAGGCCCTCGTCAATGGTTAGGAAGCCTTTGTCCTCTCTAAAATTTTGTTTGAAATTTTGTTTAGGAGGAATCAATTTCTCAATCCTTTTTCTGATTCTCTAGATAGCATAATGTCCCAAGAGAAAGGCATGCCAGTTATTGCGGCTGGTCGAAATGTGAGTTGTTTAGATGCTTTAAGATTGATGTTTTTAACTTAGATAAACCAAAGCAAGAAAAAATAAAGGACAATGAATTTTATCCCCTATGTGTCTAGGTTTGCTAGATGGTCCCTTTATAAGTTGAGGGGCTAAATTAGTGCGATATTGAGCTTACACATTATCATCTTAACCGGGGAAGTGAGTTTCCCAACATCAAAATCTTACAATGCAAGTATTGGGTCAAATGCACGGGTCACTATGTGGACAGAGGAGCATTCCTGCGCATGAGCGCGGAAAAAAACTGAAGAGAAACAACACTTAAGCACACGATGCGCGCCTATGGGTGGAGATACCCACGCGCCTGAGTAAAAAAAGTCCGGGAAGAAAATCAGGATCAATTTCTCCTCAATTTCACTGAATTATTGTCAGTCGGCTGAGGCCGGTTTTTTGAACATGCAAGTCAGTGAAATTAAAAGTAAAGCAAATGAAGCCCAAACAAAGGGAGGAATTTATACCTTCTACCCAGTGTAATTAAGCCAAATCATTTGCACTTTTTTTCGTCGTTGTGTGAGCAAAAGTGAGTGCTTACATTACCCTAGTTGAATACGCTAGTCATGATAGTTGTAATGTAAAAGGTTAGAAAGAAAGCAACTAAGCTATTAACAAGAATTAAACAAAAACTAAATAAAAACATGAGCATGGAAATAGAAATAAAACAAATAACAATGGACCAATATCACCAATGTATTAGGTTGTCTGATAGATGAAATCGAAGATACCTGATGGAAGAGGACTTGGGTCCCTTCCCTCTCAATGGAAGGCTCTTTAGGGCCCTCAACTGATTTGCTCTCCTTACAAGAAAAGATGAAATGTGGATGAAAGAACTCCCAGCTTATTCACACAAGAGAGGGAATTGAATAGCTTATGAAATCACCGACTCTGATGTGTATTACCAAAGAAGGGTCTCTAGCAATCTCAGTGACATACTTGATTATGAAGAATTCCTTGAGAAAATGTAATTGGTCATTCATGGCTTTTTATAGCTAAGCATTGGGTTATTAATGCAACCTCTTTTGAATGTGAAAGAATGCTTTAGAGCACAATTAGGTATTTAATATTAGCCTCTGAGATTGAGCTCGGACGTGTCGAATCGACTTGCAGGAGCCGATCCATTAGTGGTTGGGAGGCCGACCGGCTTCATAAATGGCCGTTTGGCGGTAGCGGTTTTCTACACCCATGACCGGCATACAGCTCAAAATCGAAGGTATTTAACGGCTGGCCCAGCGATGTCGATAGATTGCATCGTGCTTTTTTAATTTTTTAGCCATTTTTGCATAGTTTGACCTTTTTCTTTGTGTTGTGGAGTTAATCTTGGTATTTGTTTTTACGTGTTGATGATCTGAGTTCTTAATAAATACTGGCGGATTAAATTTCAGTGATAACAAATAGGTAACTCTACAATGGTTTGCTTACAATGGGTATGAGCCTCCATTAACTCTAGTTAGATCCATTATTGCCTGGCCCAATGGTTTGATGACGAACCTTTATCACTTTTCTGCCCATTCCAAGTGGGAGTCAAATGGATATATTGGCCCCAATGGCTATATTGCTAGATCTGACGAAGTGTCATGTTAACTATTAAGGGTATCTGGCAAACCTCAATTATGCAATTTTCTTTCTGTGAGGTCTCCTCCAGAACTCCAATTATGCAATTTTTATTTCTATGAGGTCTCCTCCAGAAGCTCCTGTAACATTTTAGTCATATCCTTCTTCTTTCTTAACTATCGAGCCTTTTTTCCAGTGACCTTTGTCTCGGTAGTTCGTTTTCCATTCTGATTCTTGTCTTCTGTGGTTTTAGTCACTTTGTGTTGTTGAGATTTTTCCGTAGTGTTCCTGGATAATACTTTTTCTTTGTCTAGGATAGGTAATTAAATATTCTATGGATTCTCTAGTGTTCTCTTAACTTCGACATCTGGGTTACTATCATTAAATATATTCGATCTATTCTCTTGTTCTTCAATCAAGTGTGTGATCCTTCTGGTCATAAAATATTTTAACTCTTGCTTCTTTTGTTCCAAAACTTCTTCTTCTTCGACATAGACTTACACTGGCCAGTAAGCCCCACGCAGTCTAGCGCTGTGTGGCCACAACAGTCAATTGGGAACACAGACACAGACTTCCCAAAATGGTTCAGCAAACATGAGATAGTCTTCACGATTTTGGTTTTGGGATTGCACAAGGTGTGCAGAGATCCCATGCACAGGCTCCAACTGTTCAGACAAAAGATGTACCGACTATCTCCGAAATCAACACAGGATTTTTGGCTTTCAGGGTTGCACCCCAGGTATTCTTGCAGAGGTCAGGTTGTTCATGTTCAAAAAGTCAGGTGGAATGGAGAAGCGAGAGCCTTCACGACTTACCTCATCTGTTTTATTTTCATGCATTAGGGTGGACACTTGTCACCCTTGAAACTGTATGCGTTCCTCGTCATGCATTACCTTTCTCATGGTTAGGAACTTAGGATAAAGCATAAATAGCACATGTTCTTTTGGAATAATAATAAAATATTATTCCCAGGCTTAAGCCCCCTAGGCTCAACGCTTAGCCCCTTTTCCACCTTCCAGCCCCTAATTCCTTGCCCACTCTGTGGATTCTCAGTCCACGTACAACAACAGGCTCCTGACCTAGTGGTGTTTATATTTTATTAAATGTTCTGCATACATACACGTACAACAACAGGCTCCTGACCTTCAACACTTAGGCTCCCTAGCCACATAACACATAAGCCTCCATCTTATAAGAACTCGGATCACCAGCCTATAAATCATAATTACAATTCTTTTTAGAACATGGTTCACTACGAGGCTCAGCCTTGGGGACACTGAAATTCCCCTCCCCTTATTTTTGCACTGTCCTCAGTGCAACTTTACACAGCATCTGCAAGCTTTTCAAAAAAATTCAAAAAGATGCGGGTACTCTACCCGCATAACATCTGCATGCTCCCATGTCACGTCCTCAGGACCGTACCAGGCCCACTGGACCTTTACAATCTCTATAGTTCGATTCCAGAGCTGTTTGCTTTTCCTGTCCAATATACACACAAGATGCACTTGCAAAACACCTTCCGGTTCCACCTGAATCACATTCCAATCGATAACATGATTAGGATCAGGTACATATTTCTTAAGTAGTGAAACATGAAACACATTATGTACAATCATAGATGCAGGTAATGCAAGCATGTATGCAACTATCCCAATCCTTTCCAGGATCTCAAATGGCCCACAAAATCTTGCTGCCAACTTGGCGCAACTTCCCAGCTTTAGGGAACTCCTGTTAGTATTCACTTTCAGGAAAACATGGTCACCCACTTTGAATTCTCTATGAGTTATGTTACTATCAGCATAAATTTTCTGCCTGTCCTGGGCAGCTTTTAGATTATTTTTAATTTTTATCATTTGATCTTCCATCTCTTTGAGCAGTTCAGGCCCAACTACTACTCTGTCAGCTGGATTATCCCAGCTCACTGGAGTGTTTCACTTTCTTCCATAAAGCGCTTCGAACGGTCTCATCTTCAATGATGCATGATACCCATTATTGTAGCCGAAATCTACCAAATGCAAGTAGTCTTCCCACCTTGATGGTTTATCCATCACATACATTCTCAGTATGTCTTCTATTACTCTGTTCACTCTCTCTATCTATCCATCAGAGTCAGGATGATACACTGTACTAAAGTTCAGATTCGTTCCGAATCCTTTGAACAGTCCTTTCCAGAAATTCGAAGTGAATTTTGGGTCCCTATCAGACACAATTGTCTTAGGAATTCCATGCAAGCGTACAACTTCTTTTAGGAAAATGTCAACAACATCTGCTGCTCTATGGGTGGTTTTCAGTGGAATAAAATGGGTAGCTTTAGTAAGCTTTTCCACCACCACCATGATTGAATCATGATGCTTGATTGTTCTAGGTAGTCGGGTGATAAAATCCATTGTTACCATGTCCCATTTCCATTCAAGAATAGGTAAAGGCTACAACAACCCTGTTGGGTGCCTATACTTAGCCTTAACCTTTTGGCACTCCATGCATCTTGCGATGTATTCAGCGATTTCTTTCTTCAGACTCAACCAAAAATAATGGCTTTTGACTACTGCCACAGTCTTCTGATATCCAGGATGTCCAGCATAAGCCGCGTTATGCATCTCCTTTAGAATTTCCAGCTTCAATTCTCGTACATTGGGTACATACACTCTGTTTTTATATAGAAGTAAGCCATTAGTTCCCAAGGTGTAACTTTCTTTGGTCTGTGGTCTCTCACGCTGTTGTAGCTTTGCTACAAGATTTTTGTACTGCAAATCAACATTTGCAGCCTCCAAAATTCTATCTTTCATCTCAGTCTGGTACATGTTAATGGATGTAGAATGTAATTCGTGCACTTTTCTGCTGAGTGCATCAACCACCTTATTTTCTTTCCCTTTGATATGCTTGATATCAAAATCGTATTCGCACAGAAACTCCAGCCATCTGATTTGTCTGGCATTTAAGGTCGGTTGATCAAATAAATACTTCAGACCATTATTGTTTGTTCTCAACTCGAATCTCTTGCCCATGAGGTAATGTCTCCATTTCCTCAAGGCATGGACGGTTGCTGCCATCTCTAAATCGTGAGTGGCATAATTCTTCTCATGTTCCTTCAACTTTCAGGATTCATAACAAACTACAAATCCCTCTTGGTTGAGAAATCCTCCTAGCCTGTCCTTACGTGCATCTGTGCAAACTATGTAATCCTTGTTTGGATCTGCAATCTTCAGGATTGGAGCACTAGTTAACAGCTGCTTCAATCGCTAGAATTTTCTCTCACATTCTTCAGTCCACTGGAACTTCTTCCCCTTCCTTTGTGAGGAAGTTATAGAATGGGCTATCCTTGAGAATCTGGCTACAAACCTCCTATAGTAGCCTGCCAGACCCATAAAAGATCTAACTTCTACCACATTCCTTGGTGCTGGCCATTCTCAAATGGCCTGTACCTTTTCAGGATCCACAACGATCCCTTCTTCAGATATTATGTGCCCCAAATAATGGATCAGCCTTTGGTAAAAAGAGCACTTGCTCAGTTTTGCGTACACCTGGTGTTCTCTCAACACCTGCAACACCATTCTCAGGTGTTTCTCATGTTCTTCCTCTGTCTTGGAATACACCAAGATATCGTCCAGGAAGACTATGAAAAACTTGTCCAAATAATTTCTGAACACTCCATTCATTAAGCACATGAAAACAACAGGCGTGTTGGACAGTCCAAACAGCACCACTGTGAACTCATAATGACCATACCTTGTTCTAAAGGCAGTCTTGCTGATGTCTTCATTCTTTATTCTCACTTGGTGATATCCTGATCGGAGATCTATTTTCGAAAATATTTTTGCATCCTTCAATTGATCAAAAAGATCATCAATCCTTGGCAGAGGATACTTGTTCTTGACAGTAACCTTATTCAACTACCAAAAATCAATGCACAGCCTCAACGTCCCATCTTTCTTCTTCATGAATAGGATCGGGGCTCCCCACGGTGACACATTGGGGCAAATGTAACCTTTCTTTAGTAGCTCTTCGAGCTGCAATTGCAACTCTTTCAGCTCTAGCGTACTCATTCTATAAGG
>SNQJ01S0062227.1:135650-157386 GCA_010110895.2 Picea sitchensis
ATTCATATGAATTACTGCCATAATCAGCAAGTAATTAGCTTTTCATATTAATTCATATTCATAGCGGAAAACATGATACATAAGCAACACAATCATGCAAAACATGATTAAAGCATAATCAGATACTTATCTTTGCAACAGTGGTAGTTTCACCAACCAAGTACAGGCCTTCCATGAACCTCCCAGCCTTAGACCACACTGCTCATCAGCTCAGCAGTGGGTCACCCCTGAGCTGGGACTAAGCTCCACCCCAAGGAAAGGAATCCTAGGCTAGGTTGAGGTTACAGGGAAAACAACACAGAATGACTGGAAGGATTCTTCCCAGGATGCCATCTTATTCCCACTACTCCCAAACTCTCATTTCCCACATGCCTGTTCTGCCCGGGAGTATACACCTTCACAAGAACAGTCCATCGGTGCTACACCTCCCTCTCTGGGTCTCGGCAATAGGCCGGATCAGGAAGTCTTAGAGCCCGAAGCTGGTGTTGGACACTCTCTGGAAGAAACCACTTACCAACAAACTCTCTCTCCTGGAAAGAGTTTCTCACAGGCCTGACAACCTACCTCTTCCAACAACAATCACCTCCCTCACCTGGAGAGAGGTTTCACACAGGTTTGACACAGACTTACACTGGCCAGTAAGCCCTGCGCAGTCCAACGCTGCGTGGCCACAACAGTCAATTGGGAACACAAACACGGGCTTCCCAAATTGGTTCATCAAACACGTGATAGTCTTCATGGTTTTGGTTTTGGGATTGCACGAGGTGTGCAGAGATTCCATGCACAGGCTCCAACTATTCAGACAAAATATGTATTGGCTATCTCCGAAATCAACACAGGATTTTCGGCTTTCAGGGTTTCACCCCGGGTATTCTTGCAGAGGTCAGGTCATTCATGTTTAGACAGTTGTGTGGAATGGAGAAGCAAGAGATTTCACGGCTTACCTCGCCTATTTTATTTGCATGCATTAGGGTGGACAATTGTCACCCTTGAAACTGCATGCATTCCTCGGCATGCATTACCTTTCTCATGGTTAGGAACTTAGGATAAAACATAAATGGAACATGTTCTTTTGGAATAATAATAAAATATTATTCCCGGTCTTAAGCCCCCTAGGCTCAACACTTAGCCCCTTTCCCACCTTCCAGCCCCTAATTCCTTGCCCACTATGTGGATGCTCAGTCCCCCTTCACTCATTCACCCTGGTCGGTCTGCACCTGGCGGTGTTTATATTTTATTAAATGTTCTGTATACATACACGTACAACAGCAGGCTCCTGGCCTTCAACACTTAGGCTCCTTGGCCACATAACACATAAGCCTCCAACTTATAAGAATTCGGCTCACCAACCTATAAATCATAATTACAATTCTTTTCAGAACATGGTTCACTACGGGGCTCGGCCTTGGGGACACTACAATGTCCATATTTTCTTTTCCCTTTATTCTATGGGTTGGGGTTGTCCTTTCCCTAGTTCTTTTGTTCAGGATTCCCAGACCCAAACTACTACATATTTTGTTTAAGATTATGCTTGATTTTGACGACATATCTATAGGTTGCACCCATGGACGAGATGTATGAAAAATCCATTTCTTCCTCGATGTATCTATGCATACCGTCGTGGTACTTGAGAACCATATGTCACTCAAAATATTTGATACCCATCTTGGTGTTCAAGGTATGGAAGATATTTGTGAACTTTGGAAATGCTTGGTCCCTTTTCTTGCAATAGTGTGGTACATTTTGTATACAGGTCATCATAACTTCCAACATGGTAGTATTGTTCCTTAATATCCAGTTTTTAAATACTTGACTTACCAGCCTATAAAATCATTAAGCATCATTAAAATTCAATAAGGGGCTTAACCTTGGGGTATTACATTCCCCTCCCCTTATTTTTGCAATGTCCTCGGTGCAACTCATTTATATAACATCAGCAAGATTTTCAAAATCTTAAAAAAGATATGCGTACTATGCATGCATAACATATTCATGCTCTCATGTTGCATCCTCAGGACTATACCAGTTCCATTGGACCTTAACAATCCATATGGCTCGATTCCAGATTTGTTTTATTTTCCAGTCCATAATGCATACCGGATGCACTTGAAATGCGCTTCCTTGCTCCACCTGAATCACATTCCAAACAATAATGTGATTTACATTAGGTATATATTTATTGAGAAATGATACATGGAATACAATATGAATAATTATAGAAGCAGGTAATATAATCATGTGAGCTACTAGTCCACTCCTCTAGGATTTCAAATGGCCCACAATATTTGGTTTCCAACTTGGAACAATTTCCCAACATCAGGGAACTTCTGTTGGCTTTCTCCTTCAAAAATACACGATCACCCACTTTAAATTCCATGTGGGTTCTCCCTTTTTCTACATAGCTTTTCTTCCTGTCTTGGGAAGCCTTCAAATTATTTTTTTCCTTAAAATTTTCCCTTCCATTTCCCTAAGAAAATTTGTCCCAACCATTTCTCTGCTAGTTGGGTTGTCCCAACTTATTGGTGTATTACACTTTCTACCATAAAGTGCCTCAAATGGGCCAATCTTCAATGATGCTTGATACCCATTGTTGTAGGCAAATTCCACCAATTGTAGATAATCTTCCCATTTAGATTATTTTTCCATCACGTACATCCTTAGAATATCTTATATCACTTGGTTCACCCTTTCTATTTTCCCTTCAGAGTCAGGATGATAGGTTGTGCTAAAGTTAATATTTGTAAACTTGAATAATCCTCTCCAAAAATTTGAGGTAAACTTTGGGTCTTTGTCAGACACAATTCTCTTGGGTATGCCATGCAATCATGCTACCTCCTTCATATAAATCTCAACAACATTGTTTTCCTTGTGGGTAACCTTCATTGGAATAAATTGGGAAGCCTTCGTAAGCTTGTGCACCACCACCATGAAAGAATCATGTTGATTTCTTGTTCTGGGTAATCCTATGATGAAATCCATGGTCACCACTTCCCACTTCCACTCAGGAATGAGAAATGGTTGCAATAGCCCAGTTGGGTGCCTATGTTCAACCTTGAATTTCTAACATTCCATACATTTAGCAATGTACTCAACAATATCCCTCTTCATGCCTGGCCAATAATATTAGCTCTTGACTGCTACCACTATTTTTTTATATCCTAGGTTCCTAGCATAAGCCAACACATTATGCATCTCTTTCAAAATTGTACCCCTCAATTCATGTGAATTGGGCACATAAATTTGATTCCTATACAAGATAACTTCATCATTACCCAATTTAAAATCTTCAACCTTTTGTTTCATTCGACCTTTTTGTATTTTTGTTACCAACTCCATGTACTACAAATCTGCTTTTGCAACCTCTGAAATTTTTCATTTAACACCAGCTTGATGCATGCTAATGGCTATGTCATGCAGTTCATGCACTCTTCTGTTGAGTGAATTGACCACTTTGTTCTCCTTTCCTTTGATGTGCTTGATTTCAAATTCATACTCACGGAGGAATTCCAACCATTTGATATTCCTGGCATTTAATGTAGGCTAATAAAATAAATATTCCAACCCATTATGTTATGTCCTCATTTCAAACCTCTTTCCCATGAATATTCTATGTTCTCTAAAATATGGATTTCCTTGAGGACTATTTCTGAAAAAGGGTGGTGTGTTTCCCTTCTTCCTATGTTCCTTCTTAAACTTCTTCTTGTCCTCCCAAGCCTTCTGAAAAGTAGGGTTTCCATTTTGTTGATCATATACGCATTTTTCTCTTCTTATGGTTTCTTCCAGAGTCTTGGGATCATCATATTGGATTTTATCACTTATGAAAGATGGCAGCCCACTTAGGTACCTGTGAATATTCAATGTCTCATCCTTGATGAAGGACAACTCTAGGAACCACCTTTCATATTCATCAATAGTCATGTTTCCCAATTTAAGTTCAAAGCACTCTTTCATATTTTTATCATAACATCTCTTGGTCAGGTATTTCTTCTCAAAATGCCTCTTGAATTCCTTCTAAGTCACATTTTTCTCTCTGATGTGTTGCACTTGCACAAGTTGATCCCACCACATGGATGATTTTAATTTTAGCTGATAAATAACAGCTCTTACTTCCACATGAGAGGAATAATTATGAAGTTAGAAGTATTTCCTCATGCCCAACAATCATGTCTCAACATACTCATCCTTTTTGTGCTCTCCATAAAATGTAGGAGGTTTGATCTTGTTCATTTCCCCTTTTAATTCATCGACCCTAGACCTCCTATGTTTCCTGACAGGAGATGGAATTGAGATGCTATGTTCTCTCATGTTGGAATGACTTTGGGAGTGATGGTGGTGTCTTCTACCACTCCTT
Organism: Picea sitchensis; assembly: GCA_010110895.2. Taxonomy (NCBI): domain Eukaryota; kingdom Viridiplantae; phylum Streptophyta; class Pinopsida; order Pinales; family Pinaceae; genus Picea; species Picea sitchensis. Next base: position 140,002 of record SNQJ01S0062227.1, read on the forward strand.
TATCTTTCTTTTCCCTCAGGGGTCTCATGGMTTCCTGATTTGCTGGAGCCACTCTCCTTATCCAATTTCTTTTCAATTCAGTCTAGGATTGTTATTAACTTCATGTTGAAGYATTCYTRTTGTTCTTTGGATTTCATAAGCATTTCATTATCATCTTTGTGTCTCTAGACATTTGTTTGCAATTTTCTGATGGTCTTAGCCACATTTATGTCTTCCTCTTTTCCTCCTCCATGTCCATTGGAGTTCGTTCCTTCCATACCCAATTGGAAATTCATCCCTTAGATTTCATCTTCTTGGCTTTAGACTATCTATGTATCATCCATTCCTCAACACTTTGAAGATAACTTTGTTCCCTTCTAACATATGTTATCTATGAAAAAATGTGAAGACAACATAACCTTTTCAGATTTACTGATTCATCATTTTATAAAAACATGAACCATTTTGGTTCAATAACTTATCAAACTTATTTCCTCTAATTTTCTGAGTAATTATTTATTCAAATTCAAATTATGGGTGAACAGTTATCTTCCACTGTTCAAGATATTCTCAATTCCTGATTCCATGCTCAATTCTGAGTTTCGAGCAGGAAGTTATTGTTCTTGTACAATTTATCTTTTGGGTGGGGAAATTTCTATGCATGGATTCTTCCATCTCAAAGTCAAATTAGCTCTATGATTAGTGGTGTTTCCTCTCTTCAATTTTATAGGCCTTATTTACTTTGTTGGTGAAGGTCTGTGAAAATCAAAAACCCCATGGGCTCCTTATATAATCCCTTATCTATTTCCAAAATCAAATTTCAGGCATTTGGCCCTTTTTCTTTGCCCCCCGAATGCATGTGACTACAGACTATGACCCTATGTTAATAGACATTCTCTTATCCGAAGCCTTGAGAGATTTGGGGATATGGAGCTTTGGGATTCGAGATCTCTTGCTACCTCATGATTTAATTCTCCCGAATGTTAGGCCAATGAATCCTTTCACAGTGTATCCTCGAAGCTTCAGGGCTCTGCTGCTTCATAGCTTCGCGCTTCAGAGCTTCGATGCTTCGGAGGATCTGCCTCCACTACAATACATTTTCCTTGAATTCCGATTCTCCGAATACTCGGAGGACATAGAGATCAACAATCCTCCTACCTTGTTTTTATCTTTGGTGGATCAGGGTTCTGAGACTCTCGGCTTAGGCGGTTTTAAACGTACCTTCCAAAAAATATCCCAGACCGCCAAACTGGTAAACCCGTGAAGGAAAGTGGATATATGGTCCATATTCTCTGCTCATGTCAATGGTGGATAGGAGCTCCGAGACTCTGGGCTTTGGTGGTTTCCAAAAAAACTTCACTACCAATCTACCAAAGTTTCGACCCACCGATATCCCCTCTCCCACCTCCATGTGCTATATGTGATCAACGATCATGATGGAATATGGCCTTAGAGCCTTCAAAAGTCCTTGATCATAACAATTTTTCAATGTAATCCCTCGGAATACCACTCCTCCGGACTATAGAATCTTTTTCCTTGTGTCCCATCCTAATGGACGACGAGGATTTACTCCGCTCTTCGAAGCTTCAAGACTCTTCATACTTAACAATTATTGACCAATTTCCTCTAGAGTGTGAAGTCTTCGGACTATAGGATCTTACGCCATGTGGAAAAGAACTAGAAGTGGACACATGGTGCAATCTGAGGGGTGACACCTCTTAATCTCTAAATGTAAAAACAACCATTCAAAGGTAGATAACACTCTTACATGTGGCACGCATCATGTGCTTCCACGTCACCCCCAGGTGATGTGACCATCACGTCACTTTGAAACTTTGAGACTTCGGGACATCAAGAATTTGGAGGTCCGGAAGTCCTTCCAAATTTTTTCCCCAAATGCTGAACCATAAAAGAAATATGAGGACTCTCCTCCTCCCGAGTGAACTATGACTAAGAATCTCTCTGGGACTTTGGACGATTCATCTACTAAGCACTCCTAAAAAGCCCCAACTATGAATTTATGAACACTTCCACATCACATCTGATGACGTCAACCTATCATGTCACTTCGGTGCTCCAATACTTCGGGTATCTCTTCCTCCCACAAAACCACAAACCATTTCTTCTGGAGTGTGGAAAATCTGAACCTTTCTTAATCTTTGGACACGTATGCCTTGGAATAAACGTTCTGGATTAGTTCCTGACTTCAGACTTCGACAGTCTTCTATTCTTATAGTTTTAAGATGGGCTAAGGGGAGAAGTACAAAGGACTTGGTTGCTTATGCTCCACTCATATTCTTTGGATCCAACAAATGTGAGGGTTCTATCCCTTCCTGAACTAATCCAATGGCTCAAGTTTAATTTTCATGTTCTCAAACCCACAGTGACCACAACCTATTTTCTCTTTTGTTTTTCTTAAACCGCTATACCTACTGATCTTCTGAACATAGCCAAGGTGTTCCCCAACACCCTCTTGGCATTTTGAACATCAATTACTTATGGAATTTTGACTCCAAATTCCACATCCATGGCCCATCCAAGTTCAGTGTGGAAACCATGGGCTCTAATACCAATTTGTAACGTCCCCGACCTTACATGCCGGGTCATTTCCTCTTGTTGTAAATACAAAACAAACTTATCAATATACTTTGATACCATATTGTAATGCACCCAACCACCCAGGCCGATCATGCTCCTTGAAACTCTCATGCTTTGATACACACACACACACACATATAATGCAATTTTAAACAAACATAAACATTATATTCATACACATATTCATGCGGAAGAGACAATAAACACATACATGCAATATATACAGGAAATTCTCATTACATTCAAACATGTACCTAAACACAACATTTAAACATAACATGTACAACTAAGGTCCCGGAAGTYAAAAATGGTCCCAGAAGTTAAAAACTAATAAAAATAGTAGATTACCAAAATTGTTAGAAAATTGTTTTGAGCTAGTTGGAAAAGGTGGGTGGCCACCGATATCCACCTAGATCAATCATCCCTCCTTAGGAGGTAATGGTATCCATTATTTTGAGTGCCCAGGGAGAGGGAAAAGTGTTCGTTGAATCTGCATCTTGATAAGTTGCTTGCCTTGTTCGAGAAGTTGTGCTGCTTAGCTTGTTGAAGGTTTTCACGAAACTATGGATGGAAGGGTTGGAAAGTTTTAAACAGTCTGGGTATATGATATTCCTTTGTGCAGAAGGAATCTTTACACTTTTTTGCAATATTTTCGACCTACTTCTGTTGGATAGAAGGTGCTTGGACTGAGGTTGCAGTGGTGTTATTTTGTTCACGCTTTGAACATACTGTGAAGAAGTTGAAATTTGTAGTATGAGATACTACCTTGAAGCACTGTTTAGGTGGGACAATAGTCATGATTGCCTCTAGTATTCTGTAGAGATGACCCTGCAAAGTAACAATGAAACTATGGGCCTGAGACTCATAAATATCATGATTCTTCGACATATATGGCTGGCCCAAGAGAACATCACAGACATCCAGTGGGGAAACATCACATAATACCTTATCCTTGAAGGGTTGAATGATGTATGACAATAGACACTACTGGCTAACATGAAGATATCATCCCTGGCGAAGCCACCCAATATTGTATGGCTTTTGGTGTGGTGTTGTCGACAATACCAACTATTTGACGACCTATAATGAGAGAATTTTCTTTTGGCTTCTGCTATCAACAATAAAATGTAGTGGGGTCCTTTTCACCCACATCTGTGAATGAAAAAGGTGCTACCCCTCTTTAGGATTTGTTGGTTCTTCTAGTTGATTTTTTGCAGTCGCAACAATGGCAGTGGGGTCTGCGTCAATGATCTCTCTTTTACCAATATTTTCATTATCATATTTTGAATCAAGGTTCAGCTCCTGGTCTTTGATCTCAGCCACCAATGAATGTTTTGAGTGACATTCATCAGTGTTGTGCTAGGGGATTTGGTGGAAATCACACCATTTTTCGATGTTCTTCTTCGTCTTCCCATGACCCTTCTTTTCTTATGGCTTAGAATGGTTTTCAGGAAGCTAATTGTTAGGGTCATCTTTATCATACTTTGGTTGTTGCGGATTTGCAAACCTGAACTCCCATTTTTTCTAGTGCTTAAATTTCTGCTCGATTTTAACAACATATTGATAAGTAGCATCGAGTGATGAGATGTTCAGAATATCCATTTCAATTTGGATGTATTTGTGTATAGTCCCACGGTATTTTAGAACCAAATGTTGTTCAAAGTCTTTGATACCCAACTTCATGCGTAAGGTATGGAAGGTATTGGTGAACTCCATCACTGATTGGCCCCTCTCTTTCTGCAGTGTGGTCCATCTCATATACTGCTCCTCATAATTTCCAACAGGGTAATATTGTTCCTTTACTGCATCCACAAAAAAATCCCAAGTGGGATCGACCACATATATTCCAAACTCTTTTGTGGAACTTTTCTCCCAGTAAGTTTCCCACCAATGTTTGACATGGGGGAGAGATTTAAGGAGTGTGAAGGTGATATTTTCCCTGTCTGAAAAATGGTGAATAGAGAAATAACCTTCTAATAGATTTAACCATTTGTCTAGGGAATCCACATCGATCTGACCTTAAAATATGGGAATATCAAAATTAACCTGTACCTTGAAAGGAGAGGTGCTTCCAAAGTGGTTATTTGATGAAGATGCACCTGTTGCTATCGCCAGGCTTTGAAGTGTAATATCCCCAAGGGCGAGCCCCGGTTGTATTTATGAATTGTAACATGTTTTTTAGGTTGGTGAGTCAAGAAATTATAAGTTGATAGGCTTAAGTGTTTATAAGGCCGGTGAGCCTAGGTGTTAAAGGCCAAGAGCCTGTTTTGTACATGCAAATATTCATATTATTAATATAAAAACATTGTTGTGTGTATACCAACTACGAAGAAAGATTATGGAGGACTAAGATCCACTAGGCTGGGTAAGGGAGAGGGGGCTAAGAGGCTAGAAATAGGGACTAATCTTAAGATCTTAAGTCAAATAAAAATTTATTATTATTCTAAATGTTGATAGAAGGATATGATTATATCCTAAGTTCCTTTGGGAAGAGGGAATGACTTCCAAATGGAAAGGAACGTGCTTCATGAGCGACATGTGTCAGCTCAGGCACATGCAGTTTTAAGTTGGAATTATTTTTGTTTTGGGGGGGGGAGACTCACAGAGGTTGGGGGGACACAGAGTTGATTCTCACACTCTCACCATTCTCTCCATTCTCTGACTAGTAAACCACTTTTATCCAGAAAAGTTCACTCATGCACTGAGCAAGCATGCAACCAACGATTTCTGCCATTGTTGAACCTGTGGCCATCATGAACCTCTGTAAATTGCATGCACTGATATTTTGTTGAGTCATACTCTGCCTTACCCGATTTATGTTGCTACCTTTTCCCTTTCCCATTTGTCTTAGGAGTTGGATAGAAGAATTAGGTTTTCATGATTGTGGTTTGCAAAGGCGGGTTTTCAGGCCCGTAGATTGAAGAGGCAGGTTGTCATGCCTATGAGAACCTCTCTTCAGGTGAGAGAGTGTGCTTAGGAAGTGAATTCTCTTAGAGGGAGTCCAATAACAACTACAAATCAATGAGAGTTCCTATCCGACCTATTGCTGAAGCCCCGAAAGGGAGGTGGAGTAGTCGATGAACTATGTAACAATGACGGTGTATACTCGTGGGGTGGGATAGGCATGTGGGGAATGAGAATTTGTGAGAGGTGGGCATAAGTGGATCTTGAGATTATCCTTCTGGTTGAAATGTGTGACTTTCCTTATATCCTTTCCAAGCCTAGAAATCCCTTGCCTGGTGGATTTTAGTCCTAGCTCAGGGGTGACCCAGTACTAAGAGTGATGAGAAGTGTGGTCTAAGGCTGGGATGTTCGTGGAAGGTCTACACGTAGTCGATGGTCTTCACAATCCAAATATAAGTATTAATTATTTGTTTAATCATGTATGTTGTGTATGTTTATTATTCTTACAATGTTATCATGTGATTTCGTTGCATGTATGATTTACGAATAGTTTCACATGAGTTAGTATGGTAGTAGTATATTTTATTGCCTTTTTTTTTCTTAGAAATGCATGTAATATATATGTACTCTGGGATGAACAATTAACCTTCTATCAATTATTAATAGTCTATTGGTGGTGTTACATGACCTAAATTGGGTGGTCGGGGCTGCCACAAAATGGTATTACAGTGAAATTCCGCAGTGGCGTTGCCCGACTATTGGTGGTTGGGGACATTACAAATTGGCATCAGAGCTAAGAGAGATGTCCAAGAAGTGGTGCTTCTCTTGCTATTGGTGGTTGGGGACATTACAAATTTGTATCAAAGCCATGGTTTTGACACTGAGCCTGGATGGGCCATGTTAGTGGAAGCTGAAGAAAAAAATTGAGAAAAGAATTGTTGTCGAAATGGACAAATTGAACTTCAGAGCCTAGTTTTCGAGACCGAGCCTGAATTAATCCATATAAGTGGTTATGGAATCAAAATATCAGAGAAAAATATTGTTGATAAGGTAAAAATTTGAATTCATAGCATTCCATAGTGCTAATAGAACACCTTGGTCATGTTTGGAAGCTCTGGAGGTATAGCACTTCAAGAAAGATAGCAGAGAAAATATACTGTAGTAACCAAGGGTTTGGAACCGCAAGGTTTGAAGTTGAACTGTCATATTCTGTGAATATTAAATCATGACCATCAGATATCATTGAGGGGATATTGGTTGTGGGGAGAGATTGTAGAGATCATAAAGAAAATGAAAGCAAGAGAAGGTTGATACCCCGCAATCCCTCAGGATCGTTGATCTTGTTCGATCAGTAGATCAACGGTGGATATTGATTCCACTACAGACGAGCATCTTCACATTGAAGAGATTGGGAAGGAAATTAAAGCATGAGAAATTTGAGTTCCCATAATCACCCATGTCTGTTGATCTTCACGATTCATTAAAACATGACTGTCAATCTTGCAAAGTGAGATAAGCACCAAAAGGTTAAGCCGAGGTCACAACTCTCAGTCATGTGTAGAGAAAACAGAGTGAACTTCATGTATGTCTTGTCTATCGATCCAAGCAAGTAACATGTGTCGACAATATAGCTTGTTCGGGAATACTACATTTGGGAGAAACAAGGTGTGAATAGAGGCAAACTCCCAAAGTCCCAAAGTCCAGAGTTAATCTGGACCATTCATCAGAAGAGATGCATGTCACAAAATCGGCTTGTTCAGGAGAAACGAGATATGCTAAGGTGAAATATCCCAAAGCCTAAAGTACCAGAGTGACGTGGCTTGCTGACATCACTAGGGATGATGTGGACACATGGGATGTGTGCCATGTGTCAGTGAGTTAAGAACTTTGGTAAGATGGAATTGCAGTTAGGATGTGTCATATGTCACTCACTTGATTGGACCACGTATCATCTTTGTGTGTCCTACCGAGTGACACTCTTGGTGGTGGCACAAGGTAGTGAACTATGACGAATAATTTAGATGGATCGGGCCTGCATTAACTTTGGTCACGATCTATCAATATTGAGGGTCGGGAGGCATTGTGGAGATCCAACTTGTGTGATAGATAATTCCATAAAGCAGTCCCGCAATCCAATCCATGGTTTCCCACAAGGGGTACGTGTCAGCATGGGGAAAATTGCAGAAGGATCGAAGGGTTAATACAAAACCACCAACCCATGTCCCCACAATTTGAAAAGTACTAAATTTGATGTGATGTTTTCAGAATTTATTAGTTCGAGCATGGAAACTATGGGCCCCAGTGGATGTGTGGTGCCATATCATGAAGTCTGGAGACTTGACATTCTGGAAGAAGTGGTGCATGAAGGAAGGTGGACTGTATATCTGTCCTTCTTCACGTGTTCTACAATTCATTTTCTGTGATGTTGGGATGCATGGAAAAATGGAAACCTCCGAAGCCCAGAGCCGAAGTTTCAGAGCTCTAGATAAGCACCTAGATCATAAGCGTTGGGTGACAGCCATGGTCACATGAGAACCAAGGGATGAAGAAAAGGGGCTAATGGTTGAAATTTGTGATAGAATATAATTGGGCTTAGACATTGAAGCTGAGGGGTTCTTGACCCACCAAGACCTGTAGAAAATGGAATTTGATATTGTTTTGTTGAATCATATTGGTTTATTCTAGAAAATTATTAAAGTCTGATATCCTGAAAAACTTTCGGTTGACTGCACATTTTGCATAGTTAACGATTGTAAAAACTGAACTGAATTGTCACATAGTACAAAGAAATGGAGAAGGCACATGGTGCTTATAGTTTGGAAAATGAAATTAGAGGAATGAATGTCCATATAGGATTTGAAGTATCAAACTCCAATGGTAATGAAGAAGAGATAGATAAGGAATGAAACATGATGAAAATCATTGAAAGTTGCAGAAATATGTCCAGACTCACCGAGAAGATAACAAAAATCTCATGAAAGCGAGGGAACAATAGGGAGAATTCAACATAAAGTTGATGCAGATCCTGGAAAGAATAGAAAAGAAATTGGATAAGGAGAGTGACTCCAGTAAATCAGGAAGTCACAAGTCCCCTGATGATAGAGAAAATCAATGAGTGCTGGCAGACACCATCATCACTCCTAAGGGAAATCCAAGAGGACGACACACAATAGTTCAAGCCCATATCCTACTAGGAATCATAGAAGATTTGGAGTGGATGAACTGAAGGGAGAAATGAACAAGATTAAACCTCCTACGTTTGATGGAGAGCACCAAAAGGAGGAAGATGTTGAGACATGTCTTCTTGGCATGAGGAAATATTTCCAACTGCAGAATTACTCCTCTCATGCAGAAGGAAGAATTAAAATGTATCAACTAAAAGGAAAGGCATCCATGTGGTGGGACCAGATTTTGCAAGAACAACATATCAAAGAGAAGAATGTTACTTGGAGGTAATTGAGGAAACACTTTGAAAATAAATACTTAACTAAGAGATACTATGACAAAAAGATGAAAGACTTATTTGAACTCAAATTGGGCAGCATGAATATAGATGACTATGAAATAATATTCCTAGAACTGTTGAAGTATGTCCCTTTCATCAAAGATGAGACTGTCAAAATCCAAAGATATTTGAGTGGACTTCCATCTTTCCTTAGTGACAAGATCCAATATGATGATCCTAAAACTATGGAAGAAACCATAAGGAGAGAAAAATTCTTATATGATCAACATAAAGGAAAGCCTACTTTCCAAAAATCTTGGGAAGACAAGAAGAAGTTTAAGAGGGAACAACGGAAGAAGGGGAACAACCCACCCTTTTTCAGGAATAATCCTCAAGGAAATCCAATGCCTAGAGAGCCTAGGATGGTTGAAGTGGGTGTAAAAAGGCCAATACAAACACCTATGTAATGTTTGGGTTGTAAAGGGGACCACAAACATAGATATTTCCCTCACAGAAGTGACAAATTGAGAGATGTCCACAATTTTCAGCAAGAAGAAACAATTGAGGACATGGGCAGTAGAATTCCACGGATCTATGCCACCCTGGACAACAAGCAAGTTGAGTTTCAATCGCACATGATTGAAGTTGAAGGTATGATCAATAACCATGCCTTTACTATTTTAATTGATTCAGGGGATAGTCATAGTTATATAGATACCAAGGTAGCGAAAAGGTTGCAATTGCAAAGAAGAAAGCATGTGAAATATTGGTTGGTGCAGCTGGCTTCAAGAGCCAAGAGAAAGGTTGTTGAGTTGGATAAATCATTTCTAGTGGGCATGAATGGACTCAGTACCAAGGCATATTTGAACATCTTGCCTTTGGGATCTATTTGTAGCCAATTCACTTTTTTCCACTGTCTTATAAGCTGCCTACACCTATGTTTTGCAAACATCAATTTTTCATCGCAATTTTTTAATAAACGACACTTCTATTTTTTGTGACATTTGCACATTTACCTTCGTTTTGTTTTCACGACTGTAAGCGTGAAAACTTTCTCTTTTGAAATCGCATTGAAATCATTATTCGAACTGTCATGATCTCTCTTGTCAATATGCCTATTGTGCTTACATTTCACCTGTTGTTATGTAGCTGGCAGAACTTTCAAACTATACTCATTGGACATGCTTCGATTGATTGTGTGACTTGGTTTCATTGAGTTTGCAATGCAGTGGCGTTTCGATTTTATTTTTATTTGACCTATTTGACCATTGGTTTCATGAAAATACATAGGGGTTATGATTAAATCTTTCATATATATCTTTTTAATTTAATACCTATGTGTATGTTTATGTAACTATTGCCTTGTTGATTATATGAATACCCATCGGCACATTGGTTAAACTATTGATATGAGCTGATATATTGGCGCATGGTTGAACGTTTGGTTTTGGTTTCAAATTATATGTTAATGTTTAAAACTATGGTGTAACGTTGATTTTGCGCGTTGGTTTATACACTCACCATGTGTTTCATTGGTCGTCCAATTGATATGATTGTTGAACTATAGAATAATGGATTGAACAACTATGTAAATCGGCGGTTGTACTTTGGCAATTACTATTTTGCATGGCAAAGATAAGCGCCACCACCTTCGCACGCTGAAATTTATGCCTATCCCTTTTCCCCGCTTACCTCTGTTAGCTCGGATAACTTTCGTGCACTCTACTCCTGTGGCTATGACCCAAACCCTGGACTTACCGTGTGCTCAGCTCCATGGCACCAGTCGTGCGAATCTAGCCAAATGGAAACCAAGCCTTGTTAATGTTTGAAAATGCCCAGAAAGATTTGGAGGAAAACGGATGGCTCAACTTCGTGTAACAATTTGAGGGTTTTAATCTAGCTGTAGCACGACAATTTTCCATCACTTTCGATGGCTGTAGAGCCAAGGTGGGCGACGTATAGTTGGAAATTGACGAGGAATTTATTAGTTATGCTACAGGGCTACCTACCTCAGGACAACGTTGGTTTAAGAATTGTAAGGTCAAGGAGGTGCCATGGACACTGTTGTTCCTCTCAAGCAAAGTCACCTCTTGTGACAGAGGTATGCCCATCTCTGCAGTTAAACCACGATGGCATGATACTTTGATGGTAGTTAAGAAATTTGTGACCTGTGAAGGTCGATAAAGACTCGTTTTCCTGTACCACCTACATTTGCTAATGATTTTTATGGGATACTCGTTGAATATGCCCTTTTACTTTCATCATAGCCTATATAAAATGTCGAAAAAGTTTAAAAGGCAGAAGACTGACAACAACCTGTTCCACCATGGACTTATTAAACTTATCGTTGTTTATCATTTGAGTTTGCATGGTGATAGCTGGAGAGCTTTCATCCCTTGTAATGGTTTTTAGGATACAGACCCTGTCCAGGTTGATAAGCCCATGGTAAGCGAAACCAAGGCCGAGCCACCCGTGCCGTTCCATATCCTATTGCCCATTCCTAAGCCTATGTCCGACCCTAAGGTTGACTTGCCCGACGCTATAACTAAGAAGTCTGAGACTATTAAGAATCCTGCGAGCAAAAAGCCCAAGGAAAACCCTACTGCTAATGCCAAAGGAAAAAGGAATGCCCATCTCATTTCGAGAATGGATATAAATAAGCCTAAACCCTCTGCTGAGCGAGACCCTATCATCCTTAGTGAGGATTTTGACTCTGACGTAGAACATTTTTTAGCCAGTGAGTAATCCTACTTGCAGGGTTTATGCCTCGAACCACCTTACGATTTCGTGTCAAATCTCCCCCCCGGCCTAAGGAACGATCCCAGTTACCCAGGGATTAAGCTGCCTAACGAAACCCTCAGCAATGTGATCAAACCCTCACCTGCTCTTTCAAACCCTACATAGTCTTCCTGTGACCAATGTGATTTATGGCTAGAATGATATTACATTGACGTTCCTATACTCCAATCGAAAATTCAATCGTTGGAAGATCAAATTGCAGTGTTGACCAGCCAAAGAAACCAGCTCCAAGCAATTGATAAGAAACAAAAGACAACAGGCTCGATCCTTTTCAAAAACGTTGAATCGGCTGCGACAGTTATCAACTCCAAATTCTTGTGATGAAGCCTTTTGCTCGCCATATAGGTATGATTTTGATATCGTTCTAGTTGTGTGAATGATTGAGGTTGATATAATGATTTGAATTCTGTTTTCGAATAGCTCGGTGTGTATATTTCGAAATGGCTCTGTCATTCGGTGATTATTCTTTACATTGTTTCTCTTTGCTAAAATTAAATGAAATTTCGATTTGGATATACGATTTGCTTATTCCTAATTTAGCCATTGATAGATTCTTATCAGAATTGAATGGTTTTCATTTACATTTGTTTTGTTAGTTGTCTGATTGAGTTAACGAAATTGGTGGTTTGCTTTCGATCGAATTCGTTGTGAATACGATCATGTTTGGATTTGATTTCATTATGGTTTGTATACTGTGATTGGAAAATGATTTCAACGAGTTCGGTTGTTACGATTTTTTAATATGTTGTTTCCTATGATTTTCTAAATCGGGAATACCACTCTGTTCCATTGAATTTGGAAAGAACGACTCTGTTTTTGTAAAAACAATGCTCTCGTTTGAGCCTGTGCGAATACGCCCGAATCATGGAACGATTATGATTTGCAATGACTATCCTAAACCCAGCTAATTGATTTTCTTGATTGGATTGTTGTTAGTTCGATCATTTTTATGAGTTGAATTCAGATTATAATTAATGCTCTATTTGATTTAAATTTATAAAACAAATTGGTCAAACCCAGTTATAATTCGTTTGAATGGAAGGATGTTGATTAGAGTCAATCGATCTTGATTTCCCAATTTACAATAACAAATTATGAATTCTGTTACCAGTCAATCGATCCTGTTATGATTTTATTTGAATGGATTTGTGTGCCAGTTTCGAGTTAGTTTGCTCGTTACATGAAATCGCTTGCTATGACAATACAGTTACAATGAATTATAAATGATCGTGTTTGGCTGTGATCGTATCTCCTGTTGTTGAGGAAGCATGACGATTGCCTGCAATTTGTTTTGACTATATCAGTTTCAAATTGGATATGAAAAGGTTTCAAAATTGTTTGATTATGGTTCTGTCCACCGGATTCTTGGCAACAAAACAAACAGAGTACACCTATCTCTGTATTCAGTTGAATGATGCTAATCTTGTTTGATTTCGAATGCTATAACAATTTCAAATTAAATGATTTGTTTTCAAATAGTTATTGGAGGTTAATTGAGTTTAATTATTTAAAAGATTTTCAAATAACTTTAATGTTGATTCTGTGTCTTATTTAGACCAGCTACAGAATCAGAAGATTTTGTAGCTAGTCTATAGAATTAGATTTTTATTGTTTTATTAATAAATAATCCTTCTAACTTGTTCATTTTTGGTCCTTTTCAGGTAAATTCAAATTGCAAGGGATATGATGGACAGTCTAGGGGATATTTGAGTGTTTTGTTTTATTTTAGTTTCCTAGTATAGTTGAACTTGGGATATCTTCCCAGATTTTATGTAAACAGTTTGATAACTTCCACAGGGAGGTTTTACCCTGTGGAAAAACTTATAAATACTTATTATGTTTGTAATAAGGATCATCCTCACATGTGGGAGAACCAGGCTATGGATTTCTAATAAAAACCGAGACAGAAGTTGATGTTCTGCTACAACTTTCGCTTTTATAATATCAATCTTTTGTTTCATGTTTATGCTTATCAATTTGCATTTGATTAGTGACTACTTTAGCTATCATAGTTTTTTGCAAAATGATATGATTGAATTAATGTGATACATGCCTGATTTATTTAACTAATTTAAAAACACAGCAATTACTTGATTCAGTTCGTGAATGACATATTTCTCTTCTTCATCAATTGAATTATTTTGTATAAGTCTTTGCATACAGGTTTATCTAATTGTGGAGATTTATAAATCATATGATTGTTGTGATTTTTATGTCTTGTTTGTCCTATAAAAAAACTTGAAGAGCACTGCAGCTATCATTTACGAGAAGCCTCTGATAATTCGGTGTGAGTTTCCTTCCTCCGATCTGCTAAAATATTCATCATACACAGGACAAATCTAGAGCGTTTCCAGGTCAGTTTGTTATTTTGTTTAGTATATTTATTAGTAGTTTAGTTAGATATATGTGTAGTTTAGATTAGTAGTTAGAATGATTATATTAGTGATTTAGTTTAGTTAATTTTCTATTTTATTTCTATTCATAAAAATATAAAATCAACAAAAAAATATCTCTCTCTGTCTTAGGGAAGAATGCAAATGATTTTTTCAGGTTTTATCTAAATCTGTAAATTGTAGATATTGTATATTTTGTGGATAAGATTTATTTATGTTAGTAGTTAGACAATTAATTAATTAGAGTTAGTATAGTAGTAGTTAGTAGATTGTATATGTAGAATAGTTAGTTTAGTTTATTAGTTTGTTTTATTTCCTTGTAGTTAGATTAGTTTATTAGTTAGTTTTAGTTAGTTTTAGTTAGATTAGTTAGTGTAGATTAGTTTTCTTTTTCTTTTGTTTTCTTAGGACCTTAGATTGGCTAATCGAGCCACTAAACCCGTCAAGGTGGTTCATCCCAAACGGCTTGGGTTATTAGACAACCCCGGACCAGTTCCACTCTCTCAGTTGACGGACGGTCGATTTTGCCCGTCAACAAATGGCGCTGGTAGGAGGGCCTGAACTTAATTAATGGAACGAGGTGGTTGCAAGACTCCTCCACCCCCTAATCTCTCACTTATAGTGACTAGAATATTTTCACACGATAATATTCCCCTTAAAACAACAACCACTTCAACCGACGATCCACAGATCACAATTGATCCAACAACCCCTAATCTGATAGGTGGTGACATACAAGAGATTGTTTGCCAATCTCTTATTAAAACACATAGTGCCTTAGCCTGTTTGAGGCAACCAAACCATCCGTGGGGTCAACCTTTGGACTTCTCTGATATCAGAGAACAATTAGGTGGCACTAACCTCACTGTGAATCCTACAGATCCAAACCTAAATCCTGCTGCACGAGGATCTAGGATACCTCCTTCACCACCTCCATCATCTCCTTACTCTTCTGGAGGAGATTCCTCTGACGAAGGCAATTCACCTTCTCAGCCTTCCACACCCACTACCCCAATGGAAAATCAAAACAAACCTGCTAGACCCTGGCTTGACCAGGATGTCGTGGCCGTACTTGGAGCAAAGCATCCTCTACCTAAGAACCCAGAGAAATGGCTTCCCAAGTTTGATCTCGACTCAAAACAGATTGCTGAAGATCACATTAAAAAGTTTATGTTAGCCATAAGACTCCGCAATGTCGAACATGAAAATGTTGTCTGTAGGTTGTTCCCTTATACTTTCGAGGATAATGTATCCACTTGGTACTTTTCCCAACAACCCCATACCATCATGTCTTGGGAAAAGTTTGAGTCATGCTTTTTGAAAAAGTTCGGAGACGGTAAGCCTCCGGAAGTCCTAGTCATGGATATTTCTAGCTTAAAAATGAACAGAAAGGAAAAAGTTAAATATTTTAATCAAAGATTCTTGACACTTAAAAACCAAATCCCTGTGGATTCCATGCATGTTGAGAGGCTTATAATAGCTTACTACACTAAAGATTTGCATCAGAGCATAGATATTTGGGTTAAACGATCTAAGAAATCCACGTTGTTAGAGGCCTTCGAGGAGGCCAGCCAGATTGAAAAAGACATACTTAGTCTTAAAGACTCTTCTAGCAACGAAACTGAGACTGTTTCTTCTTCCAAAAAGAAGATTGAAATCCTCCCCAGACCCACTCAAAGTAAGACATAACCTGAAAACTTTGATTTGGAAAACCTAACTAAAGTTGTTCAAAGACTGTCTAATCAAGTTATAGACTTAAAAATGTTGACCGAAGAAGCTTCATCGAGTAAAGGGCCCTACAAACCTCCTTTCTGAAATCCTTTTCCTACCAACTGACCTAATCCAATCACTGAAGGCCTAGATCTAGAAAGTTTACAATGTGCCCTTCAAACAATTCTAGAAGCCCAAGATAACTTGATGCCTCCTGAGATTCCTGAGGAGGTAGTCGAACAAGATTCAGTTCAAGAAGAAGAGTCTTCTCCAAACATTTTTGGACATTTCTCGGACAACATCTTTCAAGCCAACTTCGAGACAGTTCATCCTTATAACACTAGGAGTAAGACAACAAATAAACCTTCTTCCAAAAATACTACAACTCCGCCTCCAAATAAATCTAAGTCAGCTGAGACTAAACAAAACAATGTGAGCCCCAACTTAGATTATGATGTTGTAGAAGATCTTAAAAAGTTAAGGGCTAACATTTCTATTTATGAGTTATTGAAGTTTCCATTTTTGTTACAAAAAATGCTGCAAAATATTTCAGAGAATAGAAAGAATGGTAATTCTAATGGTAACAAGGTTGTGCAAAGCAAAGTCCCTCAGAAGACTTCCACTAAAAATAATCTTGATCCTCAAGATAAAGGAAGACTTCCTGTAAGTAATGTAAATAATGTAAATAATGTAGATAAAGTAGCTTTAGAAACTGCGAGTAAGAAGCCACAAGCTACTACTCTTAGTACTCACAAAAATGTACCTCCTTTCCTATTAACTTTCGAGATTTTCAATAGAAACATGCACAATTGTATGGTAGACTCAGGGACATCATCCAATGTGATGCCTTGGTCTATTTGCCAAAAGATAAATGCTGAAGTTGAACCCTCGACTTTAAAAATCATACAACTTGATTGGACAAATGTTAAAGTTGTAGGCAAACTAAAGAATTTGCTTATTAGATTATCATCTAACCCCAAGGTTCATCAAGTTATTGATATAATTGTTGTGGATATTCTAGAAGTGTATGGTCTATTTTTAAGCAGGGACTGCTCGGAGCAACTGCACGGTTATTTCGTGACAGATTGGTCTCATCTATGGCTTCTAGAAAACGGCAAGCCCAATAAAATCAAAGTAAACCGTGAGCGCTACCTTAATTTCACAGTCACAGATTTGAACGATCCCAACGAACCATACACACCTTCTGATGATTCATTTGAAGTACAAGGGATAGACACCTTCTTCGACAATTTCATAGCCGAGCCTTCACCTATCACCAATTTAGAACAACAGTCTAAGATCGTAGCATATATGCAGCCAACACCTTCCACGCGACGATCCTATGTATCCGAAGAAAATCAAATTTGGTCTCTTTATTTCGATGGGTCAAAGTCCAAAGAAGGATCCGTAGCAGGTTGCATCATTATCGATTCGACAGGTAACAAAACATTAATATCATGTAGGTTGGAATTTGAATGTACTAACAATACTGCAGAATATGAGGCTTTACTGCAAGGTCTCAGAAAATATTTGGATATGAACATTCAAAATTTAACC